>PVIA01018198.1:0-13479 GCA_004024845.1 Tonatia bakeri
TAAACCCCTCCCCCTCTCCCCCGAAATCCCTCTTCTCTCTCCTCTGCTCACTCTCCACCTGTCCTCTAATGCAGTGTCTTTGACTATACCCTGCTTCTTCCTTTGTTTTGTTGTTTAGGTTCCTGTTAAAGGTGAAATCATATGGTATTTATCTTTCACTGCCTGGCTTATTTCGCTTAGCATAATGCTTTCCAGTTGCATCCATGATGTTGCATAGGGTAGGAGGTCCTTCTTTCTTTCTGCAGCATAGAATTACATTGTGTAAATGTACCATCACTTTTATTTTTAAGTAAGCATACTGTCCCAAGTCAATATTAGGATTCTGGGTCAACATGTAAGTAAGTGTATGATTAAGGTGACTGTTTCCTATTAGGCAGCTAATGGACAATTTTTTCTCGACTGTGGTTGTTAGTTGTTTTCTAGGTATTAGCTTGAGAAAATAAAGCTGGAATTTAATTTTTGTCTTCCTTTTTTGAGATATAATTGACATAAAACATTGTATATGTTTAAGGTATACTATGTAGTGATTTGATATGTGTATATATTGTAAAATGATTACCATGAAAGTTAATTTTCTAAACACATAGTGATTCCTAAGCATCAGGAATTATACTTTTTATATAATTTTCTTCTCCTAATAACAATTGAGCTAGTATTTCAAGAGGTTTGAAAGCACTCAGCTTTTAGTTCCCTATCTCCCAAAGCTCCAAACATAATTACCAGCATGCAGAAATATGTTTGTGTATTAGTTTTCTAAGGTTGCCATAACAAAGTACCACAAACTGGAGGGCTTAAACAAAGATAATTTATTTTCTCACAATTCTGGAGGCCAGAAGTCTGAAATGAAGGTGTTGGCAGGGTTGGTTCCTTCTGAGGGCAATGAGACATGAATCCGTTCCAGTCCCCTCTCCTTAGTTTGTAGATGGCTGTCTTCATGTTCATGTGGATCATGTCCACATGGTTTTCTCTGTACACATGTCTGTCTCCAAATTTCTCCTTTCTGTAAGGACACTGTCATATTGGATTAGGGCCCACCCTAAGGACTTCATTCTAAGTTGATTACCTCTGCAAAGACTCTTTGTCCAAATAAAGTCACATTCTGAGGTACTGGGAGTTAAGATTTCAACAGATAGGTTTCAAGGGGAATAATTCAACCCCTAACAGTTTGCTCACAGTATATTGTTCTATAACTTTACATTTATCTCCTGAATTGTTATATAGGATATAAAATTATTGGTACCCGGTAAGAACTTGACTTTCACTCTAGTGTTGTAAGTAAAATTCATTATAAAAATTATCTAATTACATATTGCTTCAGTATTTTTAGCATTTCTTGTATTTATATCTTCACAAATGTGAACTTTAGCAACACATACAGTGGTGGGCAAGTAGGTTTACAGTTGTGAGTACACAAAACAGTGTTTATGTTTAAATTATTATTGATCAATTATATGATTTATTTGTATTACAACTATAAACCTACTTTTGCCCACCCCTGTATTGCCATCTTCTTTTTATCTTGCCTGGTTTGGGTAAACTAAACTGGGTTTAGACACAAACTGATGAGACCTTTGTGAGGTGATACCATTTAAAACAGATTATACCAGTTGGAATACAGGGCATGATAGGGACAATTTGGATATCATCTGTTAGAAAAGGTGAGCTTTTTCTTCTGCTGTCCAGGTTTCATAATTAGTCTGTCTTTTGGACTTTGCTACCATTTTCTGGTCTAGTAAAGCAATGATATTAGAGTTCTGTTATAAGTTTTTGAGTTTTCCTTGGAACCTACTAAGTACCTAATTTCTTTTTTGAAGAAAAGTTCTTTAAGGGAATAATCTAGCTTTTTAAAAAATAATTTTAATTTGATCTTAGTTTATAGATGGTTTCATTCTCTCAACAAGCATTTATTGAGAACTCTGCTGACTTACTGTTTCCATTTTTACCTTGGATACTAAAAAGTCGAAGGCTAAGTTTTGTGCTCTAGTGCAGCAACTGTCCTTAAGCTAGGTTTCTGGCATACAGTACTCTTTGCCCTTGACAGTAATATGGCTCTTGACCTTTTATCCTTATTTTAACAATCTTATTTCATTATAAACCATCTCACATGCATTTTGGGAATAAGCAAGATATAAATGATAAAAGAGTCAACCCACTTTTACTAACAACCCACAAAATAGATGATGTTAGCAAATCTTCCAACTTTCAATTGGAAGGGAAAAAAGCAAAATTCTATCCTAGTTCTGGGAAAATTGGTCCTTTACTTGTTGATTGAATAAATTACAAGATACTTAGAGCTTCTCACTAGAGGAAAACATCTACATAAATATTAAATGGAAGAACTATACTAACAATTACATTTTGCTGAGAAGACTTAATATTATCCCATTGTTTTAAAAGACTGATTGGAGGTTCCTCAAGAAATTAAAAATAGAGCTACCATATGACCCAGCAAGCCCTCTCCTGGGTATCTACCCAAAAGGTTTGAAAACACTTATTCATAAAGCTATCTGTAACTCTATGTTCATTGGAGCATTATTCAGAATAGCCAAGACATGGAAACAATCTAAGTGTCCTTTGACAGATGATTGGATAAAGAAGATGTAGTACATATATACAGTGGTTACTACTCAGCCATAAAAGGCATGAAATGTTGCCATTTGCAACAACACAGATGGATCTTAATATCATTCTAAGTAAAATGGCAGATGGAAAAGATCAAAAACTATATGATTTCACTCATATGTGTGATATAAAATAGAAAGCAACAACAAACACACAAAACAAACAAACAAGTGAACTCATAGACACAGACAACAGTATGGTGGTTACCAGAGGGGAAGGGAGTGTGGAGAAGATTAAGAGGGTGAAGGGGGTCAAATATATATGGTGACAGAAGGAGACTAGAATTTGAGAGGTAAACACACAATGCAATACACAGATGTTGTATTATAGAACTGTACCCCTGAAACATATCAATGCAATCTTATTAACTGATGTTACCCCAATAAATTTAAGTTTCTAAGAAGTGATTAATTTCTTTAAGTATTTTTCCTGATTTCCCTTATTTTCTGTAATGGCATCAAAATAATCAGAGTCACACAGCTTTAAGACTCAAAGCTCTAGGTTCATCTTCACTTCTTTCTTATTTTTCTACTATACCTAATTAGGTATCTAATCCTATTAATTCTTCCATTGGAACATCTTCTCTGTTCCTACTGCTACTTCCTTTTGTCCCTTGGGTCCAGATTACTCTAATAATCTTCTAACAGATTTCCTATCTCTGCCAGTTTAATCTGACTTCCATAAGAAACACCAAGATAACTTTTCTAAAACATCATTTTCACTTCTTTCTCTCCTGTGCAAAAAGTTACAATGACTTCCCATTATCTATTATATAAGAATAAGAATAACTGTGTTACACTGAGCACTTACTTACCGTATTTTGCTGTGTATAATGCACTCCTATGTATAACATGCACCCTCGTTTTTGGCCTAAGCTTTCAGGGAAAAAAATATTTCATTTTAATTTTTTTAATTTAATTTTTCTTTATTTATATTTGGAGACAAAACTGTTTATCATATTCCAGGGTAATATTTTGCATATGGATCTCATTATTGCTTTCTAGAGTTACACTTTTAATGCATAAATAAAAGAATTAAAAACATTTATATACAGCCCTGGCTGGCGTAGCTCAGTGGATTGAGCGCGGGCTGCGAACCAGGCATCGCAGGTTCGATTCCCAGTCAGGGCACGTGCCTGGGTTGCAGGCCATGTCTCCCAGCAACTGCACATTGATGTTTCTCTCTCCCTCTCCCTTCCCTCTCTAAAAATAAATAAATAAAATCTTAAAAAAAAACATTTATATAGATACAGAATTAGTACTACCCATGTATAATGTGCATCTTTATATTTCCCTAAAAAATTTGGGCAAAAAAGCACACATTATACATGACAAAATACAATTACCAGACACTATGATGAGAACTCTGCAACCACCTCATTGTCCAGTATTAACATAATCTTCATATGGATGAGGAAACTGAGGCTTACGTTAAGTCACCTGTCTAAGGTTGCACAGGTAATGAGTTACAGAACTGAGATTTGACTTAATTCTGTTTGACTGCAGAGCCCATCTTCATTTATTTATTTCCTTCCTTCTTTCCTCCCTCCCTTCCTCCCTCCCTCCCTTCCTCCCTCTCTCCCTTCCTTCCTTCCTTCCTTCCTTGCTTGCTTCATTCCTTCCTTCCTTCCTTCGCTTTCTTCCCTTCATCTTCACCCAAGTACACTTTCACATTTTACACAGAGAGAGAGGCAGGGAGAAAGAAAGAAACATCAATGCGAGAGAGAAATTTCGATTGGTTGTCTTCTTGTAAGTGCTCTGACCAGGGATCAAACCCGAAACCTGAGTATGTTCCCTGACCAGGAATATAACCCATGACCTTTTGGCCTATGGGACAACACTCCAACCGAGCCACACCAACCAGGGCCAAAGTCTGTGTTTGTAACAACTGTGCTATTATTTAAGACCCTATAAATCTGACTCTATTTTACTTTTCCAGTTTTACCTCTCATTACTTCATAGCACAAGTTCTGTTTCAGTCAAGCTAGTCACTACCTTCATACCTACCGTATACTTTCTCTCCTCTAAACTTGTTCATATGGTTCCTTCTGCTTGAAATACTCTCCCCTCCATCCTTTGCTTGTCCAGATTTTAAACATCTTTAAGACCTAGGTCAAATTCATCCCACACAACTCACACCATTCTTCTGTTACAGACTACCCACAACATTTATTGTCTATACTGTAGGTAATAATATTTAAATTATTTTTATTACATCAGCAAAAAAGTATTTGAGCACATGCCTCCAATATAGGTATACTGTATTTACAGTAGGAACATATACTACTGTGCTAACATATAATATGAATCATAGAATATATGCAAAATAGAAATATAAAAAGGATGAATTAAAGATGAAATTTTTAAAAGAAAATTTTACATTTTACTTTATTAGCTATAGGTGATTATTGAGAACAAATGTGATTTCATATTTCCAATAGACTTTGTGATTTAAAATTGTTTTAGCTAGCTCCATGACAGAGCAGATTAGCTCAGCATTGTTTCCACAGTATTGTAGCAGATGATGAGCTATGCTAGGAGTAGCACAGGTTTTACCTTTGCCATTTCCCTGTGATTTGCTTAGACTTGTATTACTAATCTTCTCTTCAAGGCTTTTTTTTTTTTTTTAGGAATCTTGTTAAGGCAGTTGTCAATTTTGTGAAACTTAGTTTAGTTAAAACTAGGTAATATATGCATATGTCCACCTAACTCGGCTCAGGTGAGCTACAATTAGTTGTAATTCACTAAAGGGGATTATATATATATAATATATATATTTATATATATTATAAAGGGGATTATAATATATATAATATCTTTATAGCTAAATTAAAATGTCATTGGTTTGGTTTGTCATTTTGTGTATTGAAAAGAATCAACTCGCTGAGAACATGTGAGAAAATGTGAACATATGAAGAATCAATAATTCATTCACCCTGTTTGAAAATAGTCTTCCTGTCCTGGCTGATGTGGCTCAGTGGATTGAGTGCTGGCCTATGAACCAAAGGGTCACAGGTTTGATTCCTAGTCAGAGCACATGCCTGAGTTGTGGGCCAGGTCCCCGGTGGGGTGTGCAAGAGGGAACCACACTCTGATGTTTCTCTCCCTCTCTTTCTCCTCCCTTCCACTCTCTCTAAAAATAAATAAAATCTTTAACAAATAAAGAAAAAGAAAATAGTCTTCCTATGAACCAAGCTTGTTGATAAGAATCAGAGCTAACTCGCAAAATTTAAACAACCATACCTGCTCATTCACCCATGATTCTCACTTAATTCAAGGCAAGTCAAGGCCAAGACTGCAGGTTCTTCTACCTTTTTCCTCCACAACTCAGGAAAACCCTGAATCCTTACAAATTATAAGATAGTTTTCTATCCTGTGACATTTCTATTTTTATCCAGATTTAGAGAAAAGCAGCAAAATGATGTGACATAGGGTACTACATAGAGTCTCCTTTAAAAATCTATGTCCTTAGATCTGTTATAATAAAATAGTCATAGCTGAATTTGTTCAAAATTTTTCTTATAATGATTGTGATCATTTTACTTTAGAATAAGTCAAAGTTCTACTAACACTATTCAACCAAGTACCCTTAGATCATTAAAAAGAAAAGGTATTTTATCTACCAGCAGAAGTAAATATAACTTTAAACTATTTTTATAAAATATTATATAAAATCAAGTGTTACACAAAAGTTTATCTTAAAAGATTTGTTTATTTAAAATATATTTGAAAAATGAAAATAAAATATATTTGATAAGTTACAAAATGTGTTTTATTCAAAACTATATGTAAAGATATTTTGAAAGCTATAAAGTAGTATATAAATGTGAATTGAGAAATTTAATTCCCCTTTAGTCAAGTGTTATGATTTTCATGATGTAAGTATAATTCTCCAAGTTAGCTGCCTTAAATACTTTCTGAAATAAGGTGGGGGATGAACAAAGGAAAAAATAGAGTAAATCAGTTATCAAGTAGTCTGCTGAATGTCAAACCCTGCCCTACCCTGTCACGACACATACATGTTGATATTGCATGAATAAGTTGACACTGATTAGATCCACTTACAACACTAAAAATATATGCTATTGTTCATTAGTGCTTCATTTCTTTATAGGGGTTATTTTGTGTTAAATATGTGGGAAATGACCACCTATCCAGTAATAAAAGGACAATGGAAATCACAGAAGCTTTTTTAAAGATTTTATGTCTTTATATTTAGAGAGATGGGGAGGGAGGGAAAAAGAGAGGGGGAGAAACATCAGTGTGTGGTTGTCTCTCATGTGCCCCCCACTGGGGATTTGGCCCACAACCCAGGCATGTGCCCTTACTAAGAATCAAACTGGCTACCCTTTGGTTTGTAGGCCAGCACTCAATCCACTGAGCCACACCAGCCAAGGCAGAAATGTTTTTTTTTAAACTCCCACAATCTTAGATCCCATTTCTAAATGCTGCCTCAGTAAGCTATGTTCATATTCCTTTTTTGTTGGTACCTCTACTGGATTGCAGGCTTGGTATCAAGTTTAATCATAATTGGGATAGAAAATGATAGAGAAAAGAGATTAAACTTTTAAAATGTATTTTTGTAAAAAAGTCATTAAGATGGGAAAGGAGGAGGAGGAGGGGAAGGGAAAGGAGAAGAGCAAAACTATGCAGAAAGAAATTGAACTCAACCACCAACTTACACCACACGCAAAAATAAATTCAAGATGGATAAAAGACTTAAAGATAAGTCATGACACTGTAAAAGTCCTGCAGGAAAATCTCGGATATTCCATGCAGCAATATTTTCACCAATATATCCCCTAGAGCAAGGGACATAAAGGAAAGAATAAAGAAATGGGACTTCATCAAAATAAAAAGCTTCTGTGCAGCTAAAAAAAAAATCAGAAAAATGAAAAGGGAACCAACTGTATGGGAAAATATATTTGCAAATGATCCTTCAGACAAGGGTTTGATCTCCAAAATATATAAAGAACTCACACAACTCCACACCAGGAAGAGAAATAACCCAATTAAAAAAAAATAGCCAAAGGACCTAAACAGACACTTCTCCAAGGAAGACATACAGAAGGCCCAGAGACATATTAAAGGATGCTCAATATCACTAGCCATCAGAGAAATGCAAATTAATAGCCATCAGAGAAATGCAAATTAAAACCACAATGAGATACCACTTCACACTGCTCAGAATGGCCATCATAAACAAAGCAACAGAAAACAAGTGCTGATGAGGTTGTGGAGAAAAGGGGACCCTAGTACACTGTTGGTGAGAATGCAGACTGGTGCAGCCACTGTGGAAAACAGTATGGAATTTTCTCAGAAAACTAAAAATGGAACTGCCTTTTGACTTGGCTTTTTCACTCTGGGGTTATACCCTAAGAATCCTGAAACACCAATTCAAAAGAACCTATGCAGCCCAATGTTCACAGAAGCACAATTTACAATAGCCAAGTGCCGGAAGAAACTTAAGTGCGCATCAGTAGATGAGTGGATCAAAAAACCATGGTACATTTACACAGTGGAATACTACCCAGCAGAAAGAAAGAAGAAGCTCCTACCCTTCGTGACAGCATGGATGGGACTGGAGAGCATTATCCTGAGTGAAATAAGCGAGGCAATGAAAGACAAATACCATATGATCTCAACTTTAACAGAAACCTAAACAACAAAACAAACAAATAAGCAAAATAGAACCAGAGACATGAAAATTAAAAACAAACTGACAGTAACCAGAAGGGAGGTGGGAGGGGGATAATGGGAGAAAGAAGGGGAAAGGTCATCAAGGAGCATGTATAAAGGACACATGAACAAAGCCAAAGAGGGGTAGAATTGAGAGTGGGAGATAGGGATGGGTGGAGTGAGAGGAGTGGTGAGAGGAAAATGGAGACAACTGTAGTTGAACAACAATAAAAAAGGGGGAAAAAAGAAAAAGTACACATTTTAGATGACACATATATAGCTTGATCTGTTTTTTTTTTTATCATAGGTGTAATGGCATTTGAAGATAAGCCAAAGAGATTTTTCCAAGATACAACCAATGCGTTTTCTTCTGATGCTACCCAACTGTCTGATATAAGGGTGTGGTGAGTCTTAGCATGAGGTTTTATACATTTACTCACCATTTTTTTCACTTAGTTTTTAAGCCTACTTTGGCTATTGTATATATTCAGAAGTATGGTATATTATTAAATATTTTTAGAAGTTACAAAGCTAATATCCCAAATGAATACTATTTTAAAAAGAACTCTAGTTCTCCTTCCCAGCATTTATGTGCAACCTTAATATATGGTGTAATATATACATTTTTAGAAGTGGGATTTGGCAATAGATTAAGAAGTATTAGAGAAATACATAAAAATGCAAACTTGGAAAAAATTCATATTCTGTCCATCTTTTCTACCCTGGATTTTTTTTTTTGTGCTTATTAGGCTGAGCATATTATTGAAAAGTATGCCCAGAAAAGCATGTTTTAATCATGAAAATGGGAAGTGCAGTGTATGGATTTTCATTTATTGTTGTTGTTAGTTTGTTTTACTGCTGTTGTGAAACTGTTCTTGTTTAGTGCCAGTTCTTTTATTCATATATCTTGCATTCATTTTTAAACAAAGCAGAGTGCACAGAGATCTCTTGAATTCTGTTATCAGTAAGGGACATTTTCTTCTCCTAGTCCATCATCTGTTCAGATGTTCTTGATGGAAACAACAGCAGTATAGGATCTCCTTGTAATATACTGGCTAGTATCAGCACTGTCACAAACTCTCCTATGTTGCCTTCTGATTCTGGTTCTCTATTTATTATAATAGATGAACTTTCAACTAAGTGATTTGCCCATCCCAAGATTTTTTCACCAATGGAGAAGCATACATAGGCACTCTTTTGCTCACGTATTCCCTCACTCTCTTCTCTCTCTCTCTCTCTATATATATATCACACACACACAAGTTGGAGCAATGACAGCATTGTATGGTATAACTTAGACTATTTCTTATTTATCTCTTTTCCTAAGAGTGTGTTTATTTAGAGAACTTGAATGTCTAATTCCTGTGTACGTCCTTAAAAATAATGTAACATTTTCTTATTATGTGTACAACATTGATAAAATACATGTCTAATTTTATAAAGATGATTGATGATGACAATTTATAAGAAATGCCTTTTACCCATAAATCATCATAGGAATGCAAATTTTGACAAAATCACTTTAAAGATTAAAAACAGATTGATGAAAGATGATAAGCATATCAACATGTAAACTAAGAAAATAAAAAATACAAGTAAACCCATTGGAATATTTTAGAACATATTCTGAACTCAAATGTTCAAAATGAGAATAGGAAGAAAATATGTCTGGTAAAAGAAAGTAATGTAATATTTTCAAAGATTTTTTTAAAATATCAACTATTTTAAAGATACAATTACATATCTTCAAGTTGATAATATATAGAAACATGTTGTACCTTGACTTCTTTAATAAAACAATTGAGGGCTCTATTTATTTATGTGAATAAAGAAATAGAATTATAAGTTCCAATGGAATATAATTGTTCTGTTAATCAACAGGTAAAATTATTTTAAGGTTATATACTGAATACCTGTGTTAGTTTTTAACATTTTCAGTAATTTTTAGTTTCCACTTTGTAAGGAAAAATCACCTATTACAAGAAGTTTTTAAAACTAAGCTACTTATAGCATACAGATCCAAGGACTGCCTATTTTACACATGGATCCTTGGATATTTAATTTGTTGGGAAGCAATAGGGAAAGCAACATAAATGAAAGGTAATTAATAGGAAGAAAATAATATGTAATTGAGGCTTCACTCAGTTTGTATTTAACCTGATTATCCCTGGTTAATTTTGTATTGTACTTATGTGGGAAAAATCACAACATTGATAAACTGTTGTCTTTTGAATTTCTATGAATTACCTTTTGATTTGATTAAATACAGACTTAATATGTTAGGACTTTTCTGCAAGAATTGTGTGCTTCCAGTTGTTGCCTAAGGTCTATAAATATTTGTTTAAACCCTAATTTTCTATTTGAAATTCTGAAAGGTTTTTAAATAAAAAAAACTCATGTGTTAAAATATTTGAATCTGAAGTACTTTAAGCAATTGAGGGTAGTTTTAGCATTTTGAAAAATAGAAATGTATCTTCATGAAATGAAGTTTATAATTGGTTTATATTTCTTCACTAATAAGAATAGTTATGTAAAATTTTTATAAAAGTAGTTCTTTGTCATTGCAAATAGTCATAATCATGGAAATTTGATGTAGGTATTCCTCACATGGGAAAAAGACTGTGGCACCAAGAATTTTTTTGAGCCCTGGCTGGTGTGGCTCGGTGGATTGAGTATGGGCCTGCAAACCAAAGGGTCACTGCTTCAATCCCCAGTCAGGGCACATGCCTAGGTTGCAGTCTAGGTCCCCAGTAGGGGGTATGCAAGATGCAACCACACATTTATGTCCCCCCCACCTCTTTCTACTTCCCTTCCCCTCTCTAAAAATAAATAAAATCTAAAAAAAATAATTGTTTGACAATGGCCCTGATGAAATCGATTAGAATGGATATATATGTAGGGGACAATTCTATTCACTTGTGAAAAAATGAAACAATATTTATCAGATGACTGGAATCACTATGGTTTCTTGAAACTGGGACAGGATTCTACTTGGCTAAGAACAAGTGAACTATTAATATTGCCTTTTTTATTCAGCATCTTTACTTGCCAAACCTTTAGTGGGCCAATCGTAGACTTATAACAAGACCCTCATGGAATTAGATGTGCTTACAGCGATGGTCCTTGCTGAAATGTTGACCATTGAGAGACAAAAAGTCTTCATGCATTATTGATATTTTAACAAAAAAAGTTTTGTAGAGTGTTCAGGCACAAAGATTAAGGATGGAGAAAGTGAACAATGGGGGTGAAACTACTATTCAGATGTATGAGGAACATTAATCAATGAAGCATGGTAATCCTGACTATCTCAATATACTTTTTTCAACTTTGACAATTTTTTTCACTTTATTTAGTCAATTTTAGTTGTACCCTAGGATGCCACCACTCACTATAATATGCTTGGAATCAAGGATTTTCCATTATGTTGCCTTTTGAATGTGTATATTAGCAGGACCATTTCTTCAATGATTTTCCATTTAATGATTTTCAGACCAAAGCAAATGTAACTTTTACATGACATTTTGTGGTTGACTTTTCAAAATTATGGTAAGACATCTTTTGTCATCCTAAACATACCAAAGAATTGTCATGTAAGTTTTCCATAGTGAAGGGTATGTATTAGCTTCATGTGGATTCCATAACAAAGTACCACAAACTGGTAGCCTAAAACAATAGAAACAGATTATCTCACAGTTCTGAAGGCTAGGACATGAACAGCATGGTATCAGCAGAGTCTAGAGGCTCTGAGAGAGAACCTGTTGATATGTCTGTCCTAGTTTCTGGTGGTTGCTGGAAATCCTTGCTTTGCAGATCTATCACTCCAATTTCTGTCTTCATCAACATATGGGATTCTCCCTGTGTCTCTGTCTTTTCATGTGGCCTTCTTTTTTTCAGAAAATTTATTTTTTTTTATGTTTTGATTCAGCTGACATTCAAACTAATATTATATTAGTTTGTGGTGTATAGCATAGTGGTTAGACATTTATATAATTTCCCAAATGATCCCCTGGATAAGTGTAGTACCCCCACCTGACATCATAGTTATTACTATATTATTGACTATATTCCCTATGCTGTACTTTATATACTCGTGACTATTATGTACCTAACAATTCCCCCCATCTGGCAAACATCAGTTTTTTCTCTATACCCATGAGTCTATTTCTGTTTTGTTTCTGCTATAAAAGTTGGAGAGAAAGACAATATTGGAATCACAGAATCTTTGATTTTAAGAAGTCTTTTAATCTACCTCTCAATGCAAGAATCCTTTTAAGAACTGCAGACAGATGATCTTTTAGCCTTAGTTTTAAATTTTGTAGTAATGAACCAACTCCCTCACATGACACTTCATTCTATTGCTGGATAATCTCTGTTAGAAAAGATCTTACATTAAAAAGGGAGAGTAGGTATAGAATTTGTGTCTAGGTAGCCTGTTTTATCGGCTCTTCAGAATTCAAGCAAATCAAATGAGTTATTAAAAGCTCATGAGTTAAGATTCTAATTCTTCATTAATCTTTGTCCCTGATGCTTGAATTATTAGTACTGTCACTACAGGATATTTTTAATTTCATCTCCTAAATGAATTTTTAAAATTCAACTAGAAGCAACTATATATAAATGTCAATGATGAAAATGCATGTATGGTACATTGGATATCTATAAAGAAAACAAATTACAATTTGCCTGAAGTGTTTTTAAATATTTTAGATCTTAAAAGCTGAGCTTGAAAATAGATCATATAAGTACATTTCACTGTCAAATAGTTGAAACTGTGCATTTAGAAAAGGCCAGATAGCAAGTAATATGAAAAAAGGTCACCTTGTTTCCTTTAAATACCATGATATCTCAAAATATGGTTCTTTTTATTAAATTTTTTGATTATGTGATTACAGTTGTCCTGATTTTTCCCCCTTTGCTCCCCTCCACCCAGCACCCATTTCTCCCTCAGGAAATGCCCCCACCATTGTTCATGTCCATGGGTCATGCCTATAAGTTTTTTGGCTTCTTCATTTCCTATACTGTGCTTTACATCCCGATGGCTATTCAGTTACTACTAATTTGTACTTCTTTTTTTTTCCAATGGCAAAAAGTATTTTTTATTTTTTTTATTTTAATGATTGTTCAAGTACAGTTTTCTCCCCTTTACTCCCAATCAAGCCCTCCCACCCCCCTCCCCACC
>PVIA01018199.1:0-13587 GCA_004024845.1 Tonatia bakeri
GCTTTGTTTCCTGGTGGTGCTGGGTCCCTGGGTTGCGCGGTCTGTGTCGCTGCCCGTTTTCTTTTAGTTTGTCTGCGCGTGAATGTGTGGCTGCGGCCAGCCAGCTGCCTTGGGCCCCCCCACTGGGTCTACTAGTTGCCTCCCGCGCCCAGGGTCTGCCACCGGTCGGTCAGCTGCTTCCTGCGCCCTGTGCGCCCGCATCTGCCAGTCAGCCCTTTGTCCTGCCGGGACCCCTCTCTGTAGGCCTCCGACTCCGCCCCTCCTTACTGGTCTGGATGTATGGTAGTCCAGCTTCCGTTCAGTTCATTTCTCTCTGTTCTGGTTGTTTCTTGTTTCTCAATTTTTGTTGTCCTTAGTTTTGGTTGCTCGAGGAGGTACAGTGCGACTACCTATGCCTCCACCTTGGCCAGAAGCAGTCTTTTTCATTTTAGCCATTTTGGTGGGTGTGTAGTGATAGCTCATGGTGGCTTTAGTTTGCATTTCCTTATGACTAATAACATGGAAGTTTATCTTTGCTTATTGGCCTATCATATATCTTTTTTGTGAGGTGCTGTTTATTGCCTGTTTTTATTGGGTTTTGTCTTTTTTTTTCCTATTGATTTGTAAGAATTTTTTATGTATTTTGAATATCAGTCTTTTGTTAGGTATATATTTGTGAACATTTTCTCCCAGTGTGGTTTGCTTACTCATTTTGTTAATGGTATTGTTCAGATAATTTCCTGGGGCTGAGAGACCAAAGAGAGAGGCTGGCAACTCCAGACATCAAGAGTTTATTTAAGGGGACTTACATACCGGGCATCTTGGGCAGCAGCAAGACAACATGGATATTTTCCATATTGCATGGCAGTGGCTAAAGAATTGTGTATAGAACAGGGCAGGATGGATAGAGGTATGGGGGTGTCATCTGCCCAGAAAAAAGGGAAAATTGGACACATACTTGCCCCAGGGCAGAGCAAGGGCCTGTTTTAGGAACCAGCCTGCCTGGGCATAGGAGAAGGGTCTGTTAGACAGTGTCTGAGGGGATTCACAGGAATCAGTGTCTGGCTGGCTGGTATCTAGCAGGACCTAACTTGCAGGTTCCTCATGGAACAGTTTCTCCTCCACAAATGCATTCACGAATAGGGGTCGTTTATTTCAATTAGGTTAGGTTGTCAATTTTTTTCTCTTAGGGTTTGTACTTTCTGTGTTCTAAGACGTCTCTCATACCCCGAAGTTGTAAAAGTATTCTCTTAACATTTTCTTCAGCAGCTTTATAGCTTTAATTTTTATATTTACATCTGTGATCCATCTCAAATTAATTTTTGTATTAGAATGTCGAGTTGAGTTTTGTGTTTGTTTGTTTGTTTGTTTAAAAAGGTAGTTTAGCACTAGCTGGAGTGGCTCAGTGGATTGAGTGTCGGCCTGCAAATCAAAGGGTCACTGGTTCGATTCCTAGTCAGGGTACATGCCTGGGTTGCAGGCCAGGTCCCTGGTGGCAGGTGGTGGGGGTGGGGGTGCGAGGCAACCACACATTGATGTTTCTCTTACTCTCTTTCTCCCTCCTTTCCCCTCTCTAAAATAAATAAATTAAAATCTTAAAAAAAAAACAAATAAAAAGGTAGTTTAGTCACTTAACATTTAAAAAGTTGAATTATTATATAATCCTGTAATAACTACAAATGTTCGTAGAAGGACAAGTAGTAGGATGCTTATCCATCTTCACAGAGAATGGTTTTCAGAGGGATCATGATAGAAATACCTGAAGCCGTACAGTCTTCTGGGGTTCCCTGTCCTTCTTCAAGAGAATTTAGTATTCTAAACCTGAATCCATTAACTTCTTCCTCCTAGTCTAGTCTCTTCTGTCTAGCCTCCGCAGCTAGATTCTGCTTCTGTTCGTCTTGCCATCTTAATCTCTTCCTGTCTATTTTCTGTCTGTCTTGTCTGTCTGTCTGTCTGTCTGTCTGTCTGTCTATCTATCTAGATTTTATTTAGTTCTTTTTAGAGAGGAGGAAGGAGGGAGAAAGACAGGGAGAGAAACATCAGTGTGAGAGAGAAACATCAGTTGCCTCTCGCACACCCCCCAACTGGGGACTTGCCTGCAAACCAGGCATGTGCCCTGACGGGGAATCGAACCGATAACCTTTCGGTTTGTAGGCCAGCACTCAAGTCTGCTGAGCCACACCAGCCAGGGCTTAATCTGTTCCTTTAACCCATCTTCATGTCCTATTGATTACCTCTGAGTTACCTCCTTTTACCTCCCAATTACCTCCTTTTCTACCTCCCCCAATTGCTCTACCTCCCAGTTACCTTCTTTTTCTGTCTTGTTTGTATTCTTGCTACCATTTCCCTCATTTGTACTCTCATTAGCACTCACTTGGCTATTATAATAGTCTCAAAACTGGCCTTTGTGCTTCTAACCTTCAATAATCCATTTCTTCCCCATTCTATTATAGATGCAGTTTCCAGAGGTATTTTTCTCAAACACAAATATGAACTTATTCTCCTAAAACACTTTGGCTTTCTGAGGGAGGTCTGTGTACTTATTTTATGACCTGTGTGTTTCAAGCCAACTTAAATTGATTTAAACAATTAACACAGTGGGTTGGGCCACATGTCTTTTCCCTCTCCCATCCCCTTCCTTTTCAGGTTGTCCTTTTGGATACAAATGGCTGCTGAATTTACCAAGTAATATTGAAGCCTTAAGTCTGGAGAAAGTTGGGATTCATTTTGATATGACAAACTTAAGTTGTCTGTGCACGCCAGAACCAGAGCCAGAGTTCTGTGACTAGAATATGCTGATAAATCTAGGTCTGGGATATTCTGCTGACCTTAAATTATAGGTTAGGAGGGGTGTGAGCCAAGGGGTAGCATTAATTTGACTCAGAACACCAAATTGAGAGCAGGAGACTTAATTGTCCCAGAGAATTTGACACTCTTACTGAAAGGAGAAGGAAACAATGTTGGGGGACAATAAAAAATGCTTTGGTTGGAGCCATCCACATTATGGAATGTGGTTTACTATTAGGACCTGAATTTTTCCCAGTACACTCAGGCATACTTTTTTCCTTGTAATTTTTTTCATTGTTTCACCAGGGGATTTTCTTAGTGTGTTTTGAAATGTGGTGCCGGTAGTTGAAAGCCTCTGTCAGCGATACCAGGGATGGGTCTTCCTTTGTGCGTATTCTTTTTATCATCATCCGAGTGTATTTTAGGAACTTAGTTATTCAGCAAATATGTGCTGAATGCCTCTTTGTGCTGCATACCATTCATTGAGTAGTTGGCCATATATCAGATTACACAGGGTGGAAACTCAGGGTAGCTGGTCTCACTGGCTTTATGACCCGGCCTTTGAAATATCAACTAGTTTACTTTGAAGGTCACTGCTTGTGTACCCAAGCCTGATAGGGTCTCTTTGTATTCTGGGAAGTTTGGTGCAATAACTTGATTTTTGTCCAGGTAGTAATACTGTATAGTAAAACTGACATTTTGTATTTGAAGAGTGATTGATAGTTTTCAGTGGGCTTTCACATTTGTTCTTATTTAGACTTCAAAGCAACCCTCGGGTCAGGCACAGTAGGTGGTGATATGCTCATTTAAGATGAATAGTTTCTTCCCAGCCGTCGGATTCCATAACTAGTCTGTAAGTCCAGAGCAAAATATGGACTAATTCATAGCAATCATGTAATCCTTATTGCCTCATGTTTCCTACATTAGATTGTAAAAAACTGAAATATGAGAGAGGTAAAGAGTTTGAATATTATTCTGTAGGTAGTGGGGAGGCATTGAAGAATTGTGAACGGGGTGATGGGGTAGAAGCAGTTTTTAAGGAAGATTCAAATAGCAGGCTGTTTTAGATAGCTGAAAACCAGAAAGGATATGTTGTAGTCCTTCAGATACGAGAGAGAGCAGGTATAATTCTTTCCACACAGTCTTTCATTTGCTAATGGTGCAAGTAATGTGGATGGGAGTTTTTATTGGTTAGCGAATGATCCGAGTCTCTCTTGCCATCCAGACTTCCTCCATCTGAATTCAGAAACTGAATAAATTTGGATAGTGAGGGGTACTGGGTTTGTGAGATCTCTCCAGTGAGCCCTTTTAAAACGGAGCAGCCCTCCCCTGCCCAACATAAAGGATCAAGGGAAGTTCTATAAAATAATCGGCTGGTGAAGATTTCAGTAGTATTTAATATCTTTTTAGCTTTTGTTGCACATTATAATATATATTCATCAGAACATTTTAAAGATGGGATGGCTAAGAAATAAATGAAAGATTGTCATCAAAGCTGTTAATATCAATCTCTGATACCCACTTTAAATATATCTAACCTAACTAACAAAGCATCAAGTATTAAAGTGGTTAATACGTGTTTTGCACTACAACATGTATATTACGTTAAACTAAAAGTGTAATATATTTGTTTTGTAAGTTTCCTTTGAATCTTTGCAGGAAAGGAAGAGACCACAATGCTCCCTTCCCACCCCGTTCCCTTTGGTCAGATATATTATTATTCATGAAGAGATAATGGTAGAAACAGTGTGTGAGCCTTAGCAGCATAATTCCCTGCATTCTCTTCTCCCCAGCTCCATTGACTCTTAGTAGAGCTTCTGGAGCCTTGGTAAGAGATCTTGAAGAACTATAAACTGGTGAGCCCATTTTACTTGAAGCAAAATAAAAATTAAAGACCACACTTCTTCAGTTGCTCTTAATAAATCTTTAAATGTTTAGAGTTGCCTCTTTGCTGTTGCAGCTTCCAAGGGAAAATGATTTCTCAAGGAAATATGAAGAAGGGGACAAGAAAAAGTTTGAGGAATAGAATTTCAAATTAATAATAAAAATAAACTTAAGCTTATTTTTTTTTTTCATTAACCTTGAGGTACTAAAATGACATGGCTCGTTGGTTCCATGGTGCAAAAATGGTAAAGCAGTAATATTTGGCACATAGTAGGTACTGCCATTTGTGTTGATTAACAGTAGAAGGCTTGAGGGTTGCAAAAATGGAGGCATTAATAGGCTGAAAAAGGGAAGCACTTAAGGGTTCGCACCAGGGGAAGACCAGGTGGGATGCATCAGAATTGGGCTCTTTCTTAGTGAGTCCTCAACCTTCCTGGACTAGAGGTGGGATCTTATCAGTGCCCTAAAGTTGAATGGCTGATTAACACCAACTCAGCTCAGTAGATGGACTCAAAATCAGTTGCCAATTTATTAATACTTAGTGGGAAAATATACTCATCATTGAGATGAATACTCCTATCCTTATGCCTGTGTATTTCTTTCAGAGGACACTGAATTATGAATGTAGAATGACTTGAGTACTTAATACGTTTTCATGAAGAGAGCCTGCTACTTACAACTTCTCAGAAGAGGTAACATTCAGGGCTAAAAAAAAGTCTTCAGGCCGGGACAGTGTGTCTTCTTCCAACAGTACTTAAAGAGAGGCATTTTTCCTTTGTTCAGGTCTTAGCTTGATTACCCCCTACTTATCTATAGCTGCTGGTCTAGTTTTTTCCTGTCTCTTTGTTAAGGTAGGATTAAAGGAGGAATCTCTGTTATCTTTTCTCTTTTTTGTTAATATTTGCTTAAACCTCTATGTTTGTTGTAGTATAGATAAAGCTGCTGTAGCAGAGAGATGCAAAAATGCATTTAAGTTTATTTGTCTTATGTTAACAGTCCAGGGCGGGTAGGCAGGCTTTGTTATGAGTCTATCCAGGGACCCAGATTGGTGCCATCCTAAATGTGCAGATTCCTTCAGTATCTCAGGGGGCTGGTTTCCTGTATTCTCATCTGCATGGTTGGAGGCAATTCATCAGCACCCTGTTTGTGTTCTGGTCCGCTGGAAGGGATAAGGGGCACCTGGAGAACAAGCAACTTTATTTTTTTAAGGATGTAAAATGGAATTTGCATACATAGTTTTTACTTACATCTCAGCAACCAAAAATAAGACTTACGACTTGGCTATAAGGGAGGCTGGGAGATGGTGTCTTTAGGTGGACATTTCTCTATGCTTATTACTGTGAAAGAAGGGGAAGGCTAGATTGTGGGGGCATTTACTAGTCTGGCATTTTCTCCAAAATACTCTCCACTAATGGAGTTTTTAATGGACTATTTGAGAATTTTTTTTAAAAGATAAAATGAGGGTCCCATGAATAATAATTTCCCTATGAAAACACATGTAGTTTATCTATATAAGACATAAAATGTAGCTAGTTTTAGATCACAAAAGTATAATTACTTATGGGTAAGGCCTTCCCATCTCAAAAGAAAGTAATTGTGGAAAATTTAAGCCTAGAAGGTATATTGATGCTTATCCAGTTTTTTTCCCCTCCTTCCTTTCCTCTTCCTTTGTCCTCTAACAAGATTTTATTGAGAACTTCCTCTGTGTTTAGAGCTGTGCTAGGTATTGTGCTAGTGGTACAATGGTGATTCAAAATAGACCCAGTACTTGCCAACATGGAATCTATATATTAATAATTAATATATATTAATTAGTAAGCATGCAAATAAATATTGGAACAAAATTATGATAAATACTACAGGGTTGGGCACAATTAATGCCCCTTTTTACTACAAAATCAAAAGCATGTAATTCTGTAACATAACAAGATCACACTCTAGCTAACCATGTGACATTTTAGGTGAAATGTTCAAATCAGAACTCTAAATTATGGCACTCACATTATTACCCTACCAACCACACTCAATCAAGCCTCACTTCTCTGGGACCTTGTACAAAGGAGAGTGTGTGGCACATGACAAGGCAAATAGGAGAGTTTTGGGATGGAGGTGGCAGTGCAGGAGGACCTGACAATCTGTCTTTAACTGGAGAAATCAGTCCGCTTACATTAATAGTGATGACCAGCATTCTATGACTTACTCCAGTCATTGTTTCTGTTTTTCTCTCCTATGTTGGTATCATTCATGCTGACTGAATTATATTATATTTTTTATCCATTTTTCCATATCTTCTGTTTTGGAAGTTGTACTCTTATTATTTTAGTGGTTTACTCAAGAAACTTTGACATGTATACTTAACTTACCAAAGTCTAGCATTAATAACATTTTTGCCTTTCTTTTGAATAATACAAGTTTTTTACTCCAGCCATTCTTTGTATTTCACTGTCCATTGTTCTCTTTTTTTTGCAATATCTATAATTTTATTTTAAAATGGATATTTTAATGCTGAAAATATGGGGAGAGCGTGATCCATCATTTTCTTTAGTACTTCAAACCTGGGTACAAAAGGACAGTCTAGGATCACTGTCCTTCTGCCCGAAGTACTTATTTTAAAATTTTCTTCAGTGAGTGTGTTTTGGTGGCAAACTCTCTGACAGAGCTGTTATTTGCAAATATCTTTATTTGGCCCTCATTCTTGAAAGATTTTTTGCTGGATATACAGTCCTAGGCTGATAGTTATTATCTCTTCACACATTGAAGCTCTCCTCCCACACTGTCTTTTAACTTACTTGCTGCTGAGAGGTCAGTTGTCATTCTTACAGGCATTTATTTCTGATTCCTTCGGTCCAGGCTGGGTCTTGAGGTGATGTCCGAAGCTGCTGGTCTGCAGACCACACTCTTGGTTTGGGAGCAGCGGTTTTAGTGGACTCCTGCGTTTCTGATGCTGAGCTCCTTTTCTTAGAATCTTGCCTATGTAGTTAAAGCTTTTGACTATTAGTTTTTATTCCTTCAAAAGGTGTTGAATGGAACAAGTAACTGATGGCTTGGTGGTACGAGCCAAAGTATAGTTATAAGGAACAGACTTTAAATTAATAACAAATTCCATAGGGCTTTTGTGAAGATGTTTTAAAAATTCAGTAAGTTACAATAGGTGCCTTCTTTGGTTCTTTTATTTTTTTTTTTAAATATTTTATTTTATTATTTATTTTTAGAGACAGTAAGGGAGGGAGAAAGCGAGAGACATCAATGTGTGGTTGCTTCTCATGTGGCCCCCACTGGGGACCTGGCCTGCAACCCAGGCATGTGCCCTGACTGGGAATCGAACCTGCGTTGCCTGGTTCGCAGCCCGCGCTCAATCCACTGAGCTACACCAGCCAGGGCGGTTCTTTTATTTTTACTTTAGAATATTTCTTTGTTGATTTTTCCCCCACCAGCAGTTTAGAAGTTAAATGGGAGTTTCTCAAATATTAGTCTTCTTAATATTTATTTTAAAGTATGTAAACAAGAATGGAATATTAAAATATCTATATATTTATATTAGTAACAGATATTTAATAATTTACTAAGTAATCTTTTCATTAGTTTACTCTGATTGCTACTCCCAGTGATCTGCAGAGGCTACCTACTTTTGAAGTAATTTGTTACTGTTTTCTTTTAAATAAAAGTAATAATATTTAGGTGTTGATATCACCTTTAAGAATGTTCCATTACCTAGATTCATAGTAGTTATGGTGTACATTTTATGAATGGAAAGGAGAAAGCATTATTCAAAATTCATTATTATGATATCAAAACATTTCTGTGTGCAAGAGATGGTTAGGTTGTAATATAATATTGCATTTTATTTTAATTTGACAGTTAAGACTTTTTAAACAGTTAACTGTCAGGTTATACTTTAACAGATTTTTGTTCTATAATTGCAGTCTTTAATTTCAAAATTTGTTTTTGTAGTTGGATGTATTGAATGTTCGGCTTTTTGTTAGAAAATTTTAGCTGAAGTACAGTATAAAAATTGTCCTTTAATGCAAAATTTATATTCTAATGGTTACATCTGTACTGTCTTTTCAGTTTCATTAGTAAAGACATTCTTTGTTATGAGTTTTACTTCTGTCTTTGGTGAACAGCTACAGGAATAAAGTATTTTATACATTACAACTAAACAGACTAGGAATGCAATCACTTCAGTCTTTCAAAGCATGTCTTATGATAATCCAAGTGGTTGGAACAGGATGGTTACAAATAGGACTAACAGACCTAGTGAATAGAGTATATTTCTGCATCATGTTTGCTGCACTAAAAGATTTAATTTAGCCTTTTTGTACCTTATATTCTCTTTTCCGGAGGCCAGGCTTCTAACCATTAGTGCTTTATACTGTCTTTCTGCATGGAGTTTAGGTCTCAGTAGTCCATCCTAAACTAGGCCCTAGGCTAGGCCTATCTCTTCATATTCAGAGATCCAGAATGGTCAAGACACACTGTTCTTTCCATTCACCCCCCTCCCCCCACCCTCCAAGTTGCCCAGAGGCCCTTTGGACAGCATTCCTCTTTCTGATCTCAGCTAGAGGACCGTCCTTTGCATTCTGTCTCCTGTCCGTATGTCTTTCTCATATAGCATGTGGACCCTGTATTCTCAGAGTATAAATGATGTCTCAGCCTGAGAGTGAAGATCAGAACCCTACAAAGTCCATTCAGAGATACTGTGATAGCTTCTGCTAGGGTGGCAAATCAATTTCATGTTGCTTGCCAACCTCCTGTCACACTGAGAATGGCCATCCAGAAAACTCCCTTGAAAAGAACTCTGAGCCTGCTGCCAGCTGACTGGTTGGCAGAGTCAGCCAAGGCTTGTGAATGCAATGTGGTGACATCTTGGGAGGAGCCTGGGTAACTGGAAGGACCACGTGTGATGTTTATAATCACAGGACCAATGATTGAGTCTCAGCCAAACGTGATGTGTGCTTGATCTGGTTTTCTCTGAAGTCTGAGAGTCCTCATCTGTAGAATGGTGTAATAGAGGTGGAAAACTGCTTCAATAATAGAAACTGGTATGTGTAGTGGTTTCTGGATTTACCTCATCACCCATGAGGAAGACCTGCTGAAAGGGTGGCATTGTGAGCTATGGGGTCAATGGACCCCATTGAATTTGGGGAAAAAAACAATATCACTACAGTACATTTTAAAAACTGCCTGTTGAAATAGGCTTCTAATAAAGTACAGCTTCCATTTTTATTGCTTTATCTTTTTCCTCACAGTATGTAACCTAGAGACCACCCTTTGGTTTGTAGCTTCTGCAATTTAAAATATTGACTTTAATTATAATCCAATTCAAATAACTGGCAAGAGTGACTCATTTTTATGCTTTTGTTCCTTGGAATTTCTCTTAGCACTTATTTCTTAGTCACTTAAGTCTGATATCCTAAAAATGATTTGTGTGGTAATCTTTGTCTCTCAAGATTTCTAAAAGTTGCTTACATTCTCGTGTTAAAAAAGTCATCTTCCTGTGAAGTCTTTCAACTGCCACCCCCTTTTCCTCAAGCCACTAGTATAGCAGAATTCCTTTTTGTGCTGAATGGAACATCCAGTGTGTTTGACTGTCTTCCCCGCTGGACTGTAGGCTACCACAAGGGGTTTGCCATTACGTATATGTGATGCTTAGCACAGTGCCAGGCATACATTTGTTGCCTAATAGATACTTTTTGAATAATTTAATTAATTAATGGATGTATTGTAATTTATTCTGTCTTTTACTCGGCTGTTGATGTGTGTTTACCCCACTGGACTAACTGATTCCTAAGGGAAGGATCCATGTCTCATTCATCTTTGTGTAACCCTGTTTCATGTAGAGTATTGGGCACAGAGGAGGTGAACTAATTTAGTCAATTTCTTAGGCAAATAGGTAAATCTCATCCTGCCCCCTGCCCCCCAGTATATTTACCACAGTCATTTGAATTGGAATAGCAAGTATCCAAAATTTATGTCAATATCAGAGCAGGACTGTGTAGACAGAGGCTTATTGGACTAAAAAAAGCACATTTGGATCAGAATTCTAAAATTTGATTTAAAGAAATTTAAAGTAAAAAGTTCAGACTTTCATTTCATTTTGATTTGCCCATTGAAGCAGTACCTAAGTGAAAGGCACATTTGTGTTAGTAGATTTTAGAAAAAATTTCTAAATATTAGGCTATAAAAATTAGCCAGCTATTTGAAAACAGCATATCAGATTATATTTATATTTTTATTTTTAACCATTTTTACTGTGAATATTGAACACATATAGAAAGTACACAAAATATGAACAGTTATTACTAAACAGATACCCATGTATCTACCAGCTAAGTTTGACTGTTCTCTCAAAGACAACCTCGAGTACAACACATCCTTGACTTTTTAAAATCTCACATTAATTGGTACTGTTATTTTCTTTCCAAAAAAATGCAAGGACCCAAGATCAATTCCATCTATCTTCAGTTGACTTATATGCTATTATTGTGTATTTTGGTTCTATTTATATTTTATACTAGTAAGTTATTTTATATTATCAGTACTCAGTTGCCAGCCTTCCGTCTGTTATCATTTTTCTTTTACCCAAAGAACACCCTTTAATAATTTCTGAGCTGCTAGTGACAGATTCCCTCAGTTTTGTCTGAAAGTATCTTTGTTTTGTTTTCATCCTTGAAGAACTTTTTATTTACTTAATATAAAATTGTAGGTAGGCATTTCCTCCGTAACATTTTTAAGATGTAACTCCATTGTCTTCCTCCTTATTTTGTTTTTATTAAAGTCAGGAACAAAATATTTTCTTCTGTCTTATCCAGCTCATTAATTTTGCTGTAACTGTGTCTAATGGGTTAATAAGCCCATTCACGGAGTTCTTAATTTGGCTGCTATGTTTTCATTCGAGTTTCTATTCTTTTCAAATAAGTCATGTCTTTGTGTGTGTGTGATTCTAATTCCCTTCCAAAATTTTCATTCAGTTTTTCCTTATCTCTTGGAATTTCATGAGCATAGTCACTTTAAAAGACTTGCTCTTTAACGTCAATATCTGGAGCACCTGTGGTCTGTTTCTGTTGTCTTTTGGTTCTTGTTGTTAGCGTTCCTGTATTCTGGACACTGTGTTTGAAAATTGGAGAAATAATTTGAGGTATAGGATGATCTCTTTCTCCGCTAAGGATTTTAATAGTTTCTTCTAGGGGGTCTAGTATCTGGGGTTCAGAGGTGGGCTCTGTCTCTATAAAGGCTTGTCCATTTCTGGTTCATCTTCCTTCATTTGTTAGGTTCCTTCAGGGTCTTCAGGGCCTTAGGGAATTCTGCCTCCACTCCACCCAGCAGGCCTTGTACTCCAGCTTTCCACACCCTGGCCCAGCAGACTCTCAGGGGTGCTGCTCAGGCTCTTAGCTCTTACTCATCTTTTCTGGAATCAACATATGCCCCAGGGCTATTTCTGCCTTCTCCTGGAACTTGGCCAGTAATTCTTCACTTCCTTGTTAGCTAGCTCTCTGATGCCTTCTCACAGTTTGTATTTTGTCTAGATTTTCTAGTTATCCTCAGAAGAGGGGTTGTATTACCTAGTTCACCATTATTGGAAGTGGCAGATCCCTTATTATCTTTTTTTCTTTTTCTGAAATCACCTTTATTTCATTTTCTTTTTTTTTTTTTTAGGGCTTACTTGTTTATTTTTTAAAAATACATTTTATTGATTATGCTATTACAGTTGTCCCATTTTCCCTCTTTTATTCACCTCTCCCCTGCACGACCCCCTCCCGCCCATATGCCCCCGCTTTAATTCATGTCCATGGGTCATACATGTTCTTTGGCTTCTCCATTTCCTATACGATTCTTAACCTCCCCCTGTCTTATCTTCTACCTACCATTTATGCTACTCCCTGTACCTTTCCCCCCTCTCTCCCCACCTACTCCCAGATCCCTTAATTATTCTATTTTACTCTCACATTTCTCCCTCATTTTTCCCATTTCCAAGTTTTGATTGAATGCCCAGCCAGATTTGTCATTTATCATCTAATTCTCTTTAGAGGATCAGGTTTAATAATAATATTCTATAACATTTTAATAAAAATATTCTGTAACAGAATCAACTGTATGGGAAAACATATTTGCCAGTGATACCTCAGACAAGGGCTTAATCTCCAAAATATATAAAGAACTTGCACGACTCCACTCTAAGAAGACAAGCAACCCAATTAAAAAATGGGCAAAGGACTTGAACAGACACTTCTCCAAGGAGGGCATACAGAAGATCCAAAACCACATGAAACGATGTTCAATATCACTAGCTATCAGAGAGATGCAGATTAAAACCACAATGAGGTACCACTTCACACCAGTCAGAATGGCCATCATAAGCAAAACAACAAGTGCTGGAGAGGTTGTGGGGAAAAGGGGACCCTAGTGCACTGTTGGTGGGACTACAGACTGGTACAACCACTATGGAAAACAGTATGGAACTTCCCCAGAAAACTAAAAGTTGAACTGCCTTTTGACCCAGCAATTCCACTGCTGGGACTATATCCTAAGAATCCTAAAACACCAATCCAAAAGAACCTTTGCACTCCAATGTTCATAGCAGCACAATTTACAGTAGCTAAGTGCTGGAAGCAACCTAGGTGCCCATCAGTAAATGAATGGATCAAAAAACTATGGTACATTTACACAATGGCATTCTATGCAGCAGAAAGAAAGAAGGAGCTCCTACCCTATGCAACATCATGGATGCAACTGGAAAGCATTATGCTAAGTGAAATAAGCCAGGCAGTGAAAGATAAATACCATATAATTTCACCTTTAACAGGAACCTAAACAACAAAACAAAGAAACAAGCAAAATATAGTCAAAGACACTGAAATAGAGGACAGGCAGAAAGTGACCAGAGGAGAGAGAAGAGGGAGTTTCAGGGGAAAAGGGGAAGGGTTTACAGGAACAAAG
>PVIA01018200.1:0-13451 GCA_004024845.1 Tonatia bakeri
GCGGAGCGCCTTCCCGTTAGCTGGCTCGGATCGTCTTTTAGGAGTCGTGACACGCTGCGCCGCACATTTCTATTTCAAGTGCGTCAGGTTTGGGGTCAGGATGACTTTCCCTCTGAGACCAGCCTTACACTGTATTTTCCATGCATGTAACCGAACGCGGTCCCCACAGCAGGCGCGGAGCGAGGTCGTGGTGCGCAGGTCGTCCAGTGAGGACTCACATCCCGGAGAAGGGGCAGCAGACGGGGACCAGGTCCCAGAACCGCGGGCCCCCTTCCCACGGTGCTGCTCTCACCCAGCCCCAGGGCTCTGCCACCAGCCGCGGGGCTCCACAGACCTGCCCGTTTCCCAGGCTCCCTGGGGCCCCAGGACCAGCCAGGAGCGGGAATAATGGCCTTCGCGGGAGAGGACGGCCCACTGGACACAGCTGAGGAGGAACTGCACCGCCCCCTCCCACAGTGCGGACTCTCAGCACACACCGGCCCTGCTCCCTTTCCCGACGGTCCCTCCTTCCTGGACTGGGAGCCTGGCACAGGGCGGGGCGTGGGGGGGGTGGCGGTGGTGGTGGGGGTTGTTCCTGAGCAGGTGGCTTATGAAAGGCACGAAAACCCAGCTGGTCCCAGAGAGCCACAGCAGCACTTCCTCCCGAGTTTGTCTGCTGTCCTTCCCCCACCCCGCCTGGTGTGAGCTCTTCTGGAGGGGGCAGGCATTCTTTTTAACTGGGGTACATTGGGTTGGCCAAAAAGTCTGGCTTTTCCGTAAAATAAAAGACACGTTTTTCATTTTCACCAACAGCTTTATTGATTTGGGTATTTTGAGTGTCAGCTGTCTCCCTCGTGGTAGAACATGGATTGTTCTCAGCTAATGTCTCGGTTGGATCGCCATCAACTCCAGCTGTGCTGCCCGGCCGTGGAACATCGTCCAGCGAGAAACCTCCAGCACGGAACTTCACAGACCACTCCTGACATGTTCAGTCACAGCACCTTCTCTGCACACGGCACAAATCATTTTTTCACATTTCAGCTTTGTTTTTACCATTCTTGAAACAATAAAGTATAATATGCTGAAAATCTTGTGTATTTTCTTCCATTGTCACTATTTAAATGGCCACACAAAAATTCACCAGTGTTGATAAGATTTTTTTAATGCACCCTGACATGACAGCTGTCACGTTACAGTCTAACAGACTGGTTTTGAATGAAGTTAAAGACAGCCAAGCGCTACTGCAGCCATCGTAGGAAAAAAACCCAAGCGGCCTTTCTGACTGGCCCCACAGAACTCACGTGTGGCAGGGCTCGCCCTCCTGAAGGGCCAGCCCGAGCCTCTTGGCAGTCGCCCAAGGCTGTGCAGCTGGCACCTTGGTCAGCGTCAGAACATCTCCAGTGCCCAAAAGGGGTCCCCAGTGCCCACCCCCACCCCAGTCACTCCCACTGCCCCCCGCCAGTTCCCCGGGAAGCACCGATCTGTCTCCATAGATGTCAAGGGCTGACCTGTGTGCCCCCAGAATTCCTGGGGAGGCCTAACCCCCAGCCCCTCAGAGCAGCCAGTGTTGGGAGACCGGCCCTTAAACAGGCACGCAACCCTCCAGCGTGTCCCTGGGCTCCTGTGGGCATGACCAAAGCGGAAAACCTGACACTGGAAACCGCACGTCCCACTCGGCATTGGGGTGAGTGGGAGGGAATGGTAGATCAGGCGAGGGCAGAGGAAAAGGAGGGAGGGAAAGAAGGGGCAGGAGAGCACAGAACCAGGATTCTGCAATTTAAAATAAACATTACGCTTTTTGTGAATTCTCATAACTACGCATTTCTTCACAGAGTTTTCTCTCTTCAGTCATCACACAATGGCCATGGGCCCCCAGACACCCTGGGGGGTCAGTGACCTCACAGCCGGTTCCCGATGTGACCGGCACCATCTTCTCCTCGACACCTGCTTGGGCCCCTTCGCTCTGTGCTGCACCTAAAATACTCGGGCGCTTTTTCCTAAAATTCGGGCAAATGTCCCCTCGTCTGTGGCAGAGTGGGGATGACCTCCAGTGGGAGCCACTAGGCCCTGGGCACAGCAGGTGCCTGAGGAAGGGGCCCTGCATTTCAGGACCATCCTTCAGAGGATGCGGCCGGGCCAGGCGCCTGCACACCACCGCTGCCTGAGTGAGCGGCAGCCTGGCGAGGACGCTGTTGCTCCCAGCACTGCCTTCTGCCTGCCCCCCCACCCCCACTCTGGGGTTCCTCCGCAGGCCCTCAGCCCACTCGGGATGGGGCACTCGCCTGCTGAAGTCATGAAGAGCCCTTTGTCCGAGGCCCTGGCACCTCCAAGTGGGGACTGTCCCAGATCCGTGGCATGACTGCCGCTGCCAGCCCGGGACTGCACCTGCGGCTCATAGGGGCAGGCGCCCCACAAGCAGGGGTCAGCGATGACAGGCCACAGCCAGCTCCATGGGCCGCGCCTGCTGCACTGGGCAGCACCTGCCACACTTGTCCGGACAGGGCTTTCGGCCACCAAGGGTGTGGTACACCCGGGCCCGAGCCAGCCCGGCTGCGGCAGTGTGAGCGGACCCCAGATGCAGCGCCCCCTTCAGAGCCGCAGAATCCGCCTGGCATCTGTCCTCATTTCGCCAGCAGCTGTTGTTCCCTGGAACAAGGTGTCCATGCCTTTGTCATGGCTGCCACGCCACCCATCCCAGCCCTCCGCTGTGCCACAGGCCGATACAGCGCAGGGCACTCACCACAAACCCCTGTGTGATCGTAGTCCCTGAATGGTCTGGCTCTCCAACCCACAGAGTGGCCAAGTGGTGGGTCCCTGGCAGAGGCCATCTGAGTAGGTGGGCGGAGGTGTGTGTCCCTGCAGAGGGGTGCTGCCAAGGGTGACACAGGGGTGTGCCTCCCTGTCAGGCCCCAGCACCCTGGGTGGTTGTAACGACTGCACCACCGCCGTGTGCCCCTGGCTGGGTGGGGACACGTCACAGAGAACGTCCCCTTTTTCTACAAAGTTGGCCAAGGAGTTCCACCCACGTTAGTGGGGAATACACGGCCTCAGAAACGAAGGTGAGTGCTCTTACTGACGCAATTCCATGGCAGAACTGGGCTGCAGGGCCTCTGACCTGTCACCAAGAACTAGGGGCGCACCCATGTCTCTGTCCCAGTCTGTCCCAGCTCCTAGGACACAACCCCCAGCCCACGGGCCGGTCGGCTCACGAACGAGAGGCCCATGCCCCACGGCCCCAAGGCCGGAAGTGCAATGTCAAGGCACCAGCATGTTCCGTCCTGGGGAAGACCTAGTTCCGAAGGGACAGAAATTCAGTCCATGGCACTGTGTCTGTACCATCTGTCTGTCTGTCCGCCCACCCGCCTGCAGAGCCCCACTGCAAACGCATCACACTTGCTGTTAGTCTGGTGCTTGCAGGCGCAATGTGAGCCTTCTCAGGCTCCACAATGGAAGTGGCAGACCCACCAGCTCGTGTTGGGGCCAGGTCTCCCGTCCGTCCTACAGACCCTGCCCTTGGCCCCCATCATTCCTGCATTACCCACAATTCTCCTAGGGCTGCAGGTCGTTTGATCTTGACGCTTGTCACCTCGTGATATGAACACTGAACACGCAGCCTCCAAGATAACGTGGAACCCCCACTTCACTCTGAGCCCCAGGCAGAGGGAGCGAGGAATAGGCAGGCCTCCTTGCACACAGCCGGCACCCGGTGCTGTCGACAGGGACCCACGCAGCGCTCCTCTGGGTGACCATGTGTGCACGTGCCGGGCGTTTTCAGAGACACTGCGGGGCGAGATCTGAAGGGCACGTCAAAACTCAGCCCCACCACCTGGCGTGGAACCGCTCACACGAGTGTTCGGTGGTGGCGTGCATGTTCTGGACAACGCTGCTGAGGCTCGGCCAGGGGCTGGGGCCCGACAGAGCGGCCAGGACAGACCCTTCCCTCCCCAGGGGTCTGAGAGCCCGTAGGGACGACTGGGAGGCGTCCTGCTGGTCCTTGCCTGCAGGTGCCCACCACATTCCGGAATTCGGCTCCACGTGGAGCCCCTCGACCGAGCCGAGCCACATCTGGGAAAACCACACAGCTAAAAGTCCCCACTTTTGGGGTCTGCTTTCTCCCAGAAAGTAAGCAGATCAAGGCAGAGTCCATCTTAAACGCCTAAATATAAGGAACAGGCCCCACAGGCCCAGCCTTGGGATTCACCTGCCCTGCTGCTCAGCGGGGACGCCAGGCATCTGACTGGGGCCCAGAAGGGCGGGTGGGCAGGGAGCCCCCTCCCCCGGGCGCCCCCCCCCCCCCCACCGCAAGCCCGTGCTCTGGGAGGATTCCCAGTGACAGACAGCACAGCCCGCACGCAGAGCACTTGGTGACCGCCTCCAGACCCCCACGGACACAAAGCACATCTGTGACCGCTCCCCTTTCCGCTCCTGAATGGTCCCCACCAGGATTCATGCCGACCCTGCAGCTCCTGGCTGCTGCACCCTTTGGAATGACTGGGGCAAAAGAGAGAAGTCCAAGTGAGCGCACAGAGGGGCCTGGACCTGGGGGGCCCGTAAGCCCCAGACTGCAGGCTGGTGTGCACTGTGCTGTTGAACTTGTTCTTCCTTTTAACCGGGGAAACTTGAAGTCCTGTTCGGGTCATCCAGGGAGGAAGGAATCTATACTTTTCTTTTTAATTATTTTTTTCTTTTTAGGAATAGGGGAAGGTAGGGAGAAAGAGAGGAAAAGAAACATCTATCAGCTGCCTCTCACGCCCCCTGCTGGGTACTTGGCCTGCAACCCAGGCCTGTGCCCTGACTGGGAATCGAACCTGTGAGCTCTCAGTTCACAGGCCAGCCCTAAACCCACCAAGTCACGCCAGCCACGCCATCCACGCCAATAGGCCAGGGTATAGAACATACTCTTAAGAGTATTTGTGGAATACAGCTCTTGTGGGGCTTTGGGACCCAGAGGCCTTATTCTGATAATATTTGATCATCACTGAATTTTTAAAACCCCGGTGACGACTGGCAGTGATTAAAGCCTGCAAACCTTCCCCCGCCCCTGGTGACCCCAGACCCTCAGGTGGGTGGCACCTTGGAGACTCCTCCTCAGACGAATTCTGAACACCTGGGCGACTCCCCTGGCCAGTGCTGAGTGTCTTCCTCAAACAGAACCCCACAGCACTGAACTTCCCCTTTATTCAGACAAGGAGAAATGGCGACCTAGTGACTCCGCGCACACTCTCGGAGTGTCAGCGGCAGCGGGAACAGCCCTCGTGTGCCATGGGCCCTTCTAGTGTTGACTGAGAGTCGCCCACCGAGCAACATGCATGTCCCACTGTCCGCTTTTAAAGTGAAGACGTGGCACATGGAACTCCATCCAGCAGGTGTGAGGGAGCTCACAGCACTCGGTGTCAGACAGTGGCCAGTTACAGGGGCGGGGGTGGCGGGTAGGAACCCAGGGAGGGAGGGATGAGGCAAGGAAAACACAGAGATGGGACAGAGATGCACAGAAAGACACACCCACGCATGCAGCAGCGACAGGACACACAGACGCAGGGCCAGAAAGAAGTTCCCAAAGTCCACACTTCAGGCAAGTCCTTAAAATCGTGACGATGGGCACCAGCATGTGTCCCTGAATCATCAGTGTCGCACAAGTGCGGACGAGACAAGTCACGCCGCCGCCCACCGCGAACTCACTCTCCACCTGCCAGTGACTGTCTCTCACGGGGACAGAGGTCTCCATGTCCCTCAGCAAGACTGCTAACTCTGCCTCTCTGGTGTCGGCACACCTCGTTCGATGCCCAGACAGCCGGCTTTCTGCACTCGGACGGGGCGGGAAAGACAGCTAGTCCTCGGGAGGGGCTGGGCTTGTGCAGCCCCCCGAGGGAGACGCAGCCTGTCTAACCTAACGTGCACACGGGGGGTGGGGGTGGGGTGGGGGTTAGCACAGAGATATCCACAAGGAAAAAGTGAAACGGGTTTTTAAAAATGTAAGGATTCAGTGTGAAATATGAGAAAGATAACACAGTCAAGTCTAGTGAGATAAACATTAAACTAGTTATTGACTTCTCCAAAATGAGCCCAAAACTGAGGGAATACATTATTTTTCTAACTGGTCTAATCTGATTACAGAAATTTGTTCCTTCTCAACCTGATACGCGCCCAATGCACTGGGATGCCCAGAGGAGGAATCCAGGAACTGCCCGGTGTCAGTGGAGGCGGCGTGACTCCAAAAAGGCAGAGGCTTTACCCTCTGAAAAAGGTCACTCCACACAGCTGTCCAAAGCCACCGCGTGGTCACTGTTTTCCACACAGTGACTACAAACCTGGCCCGTGCACACCGACCCCGAGCCCCACCCGGCCACCTCCCGTGCCGCCCAGCACAGCCTTCACTCCTGTGGGCCCAAGCACCTTGTTCGCGTCTGCCCTTCCCCATCCGTCTGGTGACTCTGCTCCTGCGTGCAGGGCATTCTGCGAGCAGCACGTCCCACGGGGACGTGGGTTTCAGCAGCAGTCGACCCCGGCTCCTGTTCTCACTGCCCCCCACTGTGCTTCCGGAGAGACGTGTGCATCAGGGGGTGTGTGTGCACATGAGAGTGTGTGGGAGGGTGTGTGTGGGCATGCATGTATGCAGGACTGTGAGCAAGTGTGCACGCACAAGCCTGTGAGAGCTTATGTGGGTGTGCAGAATGTGTGAGCGTTTCAGTGTGAGAGCTGTGTGATTGTGTGAGGGTGAGCCTGTGTGTGAACACGTGTGAGCATGCAGGTGAGTGTGCATGTGTGTGAGCCTGTGAGAGCCTCTGTGTAAGCACGTGTGAACATATGTGAGCATGTGAGTACAAGCATGTGTGAGAGCATGAGTGTGTGGGCGTGTTAGAGCGTGGGCAGCGTTGGTGTGGGCTCGCCCCTGGCCCACAGTGGGAATGCAGTGCTCAGAGCAGCAAGCCAGGGCAAGGGACGCTGTGGTGGCTGCACTCTCGCACGCCAGCCCCACAGCCAGGGGCCGAGCTCCTGGCCTTGTGCCTCCTGTGGACTTGGATGATGACCAGGTTAACTGTTTCCACGCTGTCCCATCCCCCACGTTTCCCACTGAGGAGAAACAACTGTAAATACAGCCCCACGTCATTTCCACAGTAGATGGTCACCCTCCTGGACCACACCCTCCTCCTGGCTGTGACCCACTGGATGACTCACAGAGAGGGGCACCCACAGGTCTTGAGGACCTAAAAGAAAGGGGTGGGGGGCTGAGAGGCATTTTCACCACTGCCTTCTCCCCCAGGGCCACAAGGACACCTGTGGACAGTTAGGCCAGGAGGGCGCAGGAGGCCGGCTTGCGGGCAGAGAACACGGGTGTGGGGCTATGGGGGTGGGGCGGGGGAGGGAGAGCAGCTGGGCAGGAGGTGGGCCGGGGGTCAGGGGGGTCATCTGGGTCCCACAGGGGCCCGCTGGGCTCGCGGGGGCCAGAACAGGTAGGGGATGTTGGACGAGGCTGTGTCTCCCACGAGGTCGCCCAGGTGGGGCAGCACGGCCGGGCGTGGGCCGTAGGCCCTGGGTGAGCCCGTCCAGTCCCGACAGGGTCTGCTCCCTGGAGCCCCGGGCAGGAGAGCCCCGGGAGGCCAACCTGGCTCACAGGTGCCCAGAAGCAGGCAGTGGGCCTCGGAGGAGTCTGGCCAGTGCCCATGGCAGGCACCTGCTCACAGCGTGCTCAAGTGCGGCAGCACGTCCAGGGGTCGGGAGCGGCTGCGCGCCGCGGCAGCCGCCTCCACACCGCGCAGCCACTCGGTGCACCTGCGGACCAGGTCCTTGTCCAGGACTGTGGCCTCCTCCTCGTACTCCACGTCGTCGTACTTGTGCCGGTCGTTGAGCAGCGACACCTTGAGCCCACGGCGCAGGCTGGTGGGCCTCGGGCTGGGATCAGGGGCCCGCCAGCCACGGGGAGGCAGCGGGACACTGGGCAGGCGAGCATCCAGGCCTCCGGCGCTGCCTCCCGTCCGCAGACCCGCGCCCTTGGCTCCGGGCTGGGGGCCCAGCAGGAGTGTGGCGCTGGCCAAGAGCGCAGGGAACAGCCGGCGGGGCCGCGCCAGCAGCTGCTGCTCCAGGTGGCGTTTCTGAAGACCTGGGGTGGCCTCGGTGGGTAGGCTCAGGGGGAAGCGCGTGGCAGCCTCACGCCCTGACCCCAAGGCAGCGGTGTCTGTGGTCACCGAGTGGCTGGGGCTGGAGCCTGCCGGGGCCAAGGCGCGCCGAGGAGCCGGGCAGGGGGCACGGCGCACAGGGGGCTTCCTCAGGGTGGCCGAGGGCCAGGATCGGGACAGCGGCGCTTCAGGCCGCGCTGAAGACCGCTGCTTCTCCCTGGCGGCAGCGGGTGACAAGGGCGCAGAAGGGGCGCAGGTGGGCGCAGCCGTCTTCCGGGGCCTGCGGGGCGGCGGGCGCGCGGTGGAGACCCCCGGGGCTGGGGCTGGCGGCGGCAACGGCATGGCGCCGCCCACCCTGCGGAGCCTCAGCACGCTGTAAGGACAAGGATGGGGGGCCTGTAGTCCGCAGGGTGTGGAGCCGGTGACCTCCCCGTCGGTGGGCGGGGCCAGCACTAGCCCTTGCTCCCCACACCCCTCTGTCCAGCCGCGTCTGCGCTCTCTCCCCTCCCGGCACCCGCATGGGGGCCGGGAAGCCAAGGACCCGTTTCTTCCCTCCACCCTGGGCCCCCAGCCAAGCCCCCAGCGCCCAATGTACCGCCGCCCACTGCGACCTCTAGAGAGGAGAAGCCGCGGAGGGGGACGCGGCGCTCGCATCCAGGAGACAAGGAGACTCGGGGCGAGGGGGGGTCGGAGGGCGGGAGGCGGGGGCCACGGGCACAGCCAGTGGCCTTTCGGCAGAGGCGGGGTAGGCCGCGCACTGGGCGTGTCCTCTGTCCTGGGCGGGTCCTGCCATGGTGGAGAGCCCTCCCCAGGCTCTCCTGCGCATCCGGAGGGCTGCCGCCCCGCACCCCGCCCCCACGGAGGGAAGGCTGGCGGGACACACAGGCGGGCAGAGGCACCTCCGGGCATTGAGCGTCTTTTACTTGGCGGACTGTCAGCCCACAGCTGAAAGACAGTCCTTTCAAAACCAAACCCCAGCCATATGCGAACAGGTGAGGCAGTCGTTTCATCGACGTGATGACAGTGTTGGAGACACCCGACAGCACACCCTCTCACAGATCCCAAAGAGGGGTCTTCACTGCCGCAGCAGGGGTTCAGAGTGAGAACATCCTCATCCTCACGCTCACATGAATCGTGTCCGGGAAGTTACTGTTAATATAACAGGAACGGTTTTCGCGACATCGATGTGACCCGGCAGCCAAGAAGAGGGCCCTGGAACGTGCATGTGTGAACAATGACTTCACTGCACTAGTCAGCGGGGGCCACCAAGTGAGCACATGCACTGTGTGGCCGTCACATTCACAATGACTGAGCAAGCAGGGCAACAAATCTGCACCCATTTCTGCGTGAAGCTTGAACATTCCTCCTCGGAAACTTCTCGGTGATTCAGGAGGCCGCAGCCACGGACCCCCGTCTCTGCCTGCCGCTCAGGTGTGTCGGACGCAGTCCAGGTCACCGGGGCTCTGTCACAGGTCCCGAGAGTGCCGTGCATGTTATCCCAGGGCTCACCCTCTCTGGGGCGGAGGGAGGGACCGGGCACATGAGCGAGGGCAGCAGTGGACAGTGTTCCGCCAGGGGAGGGCCCGGCGGTGCGGGGCCGGGTCAGACACTGTCCCCTGTGGGCACAGCCCGACGGGCACGTGACTGCTGAGGACAGGCAGGGCAGACACCCAGAGACTGAGTTCGGGCCACAGAGGCTCAAAGGCCGCACTGCTGGGCGCGGTGGCTTCTCCCCACCCCGATTCCCGGCCCCATGCGGGCTTCCCAGAGTGGGCTTCCTGGGGAGCAATGGCTGGAGTGGGTGGGCCGTCCCCCAGTTACAGTGCAGGTGAGACCCCCTTCACCTGCATCCCTTGATGGCGATCTCGTGGCTTCTCACGGATGGAGATGGAGGCTTTCCCGAGGAGCCGCAGGACCGGCCGTGCTGAGGCCAACGCCCCTCAACACCCCAGCACACTCTGAGGGCTCACGGAGCTTGGCTTTGTGGCTCTGGCTACTGACGTTCACCCTCTTCTCGGCTTCAACCAAGACTTTAAAAACAAGTTCACCAAAACACTTTAAAATAGCAATAAACATTTTACGTTAACAACCAACCCACTGCATAACCTTCACTTTAAAGGAAAATTGGGTCAATGAGCGGGGTCTCAGAACAGGTCTGCGTGCGGCAGGGCGGCACAGCGGGCAGAGCGCCGGAGGAGAGCCTGGGAGGGGCCTGGTGGCCCGGCCTGTGGGGAGACCACTGCAACACTGCCGCAGCGCACAAGGTGCACGCTCCAGGGGCCGGCCACAGGCCCGGGGAACAGCCGCTCTCCGCTCCAAGAATGAAGGGGGGCACCGCCGGCCCTCCGCATGCAACTCAACCAACCTCGGAGCAGTTATCTGGGGGAAAGGCTGTGGTAGGCCTCGCACACCTGTCAGATCCTGCTGGGGACATGCATGCAGTGTGTCGCCCCCGAGCCAGAGGCTCCGGAACCCACCGTGACAGCCCTCCTGCCCCTGCTGGGAGACGGAGCAGCCCCGTTCACCCAGGCCGGGGCTCCCATGAGCCTGAGATCCAGCACAGCACATGCACACCACACCTGGCACAGAATGTCACCCGCCCCCGGCGTGTCTGCCGCTGCTGGAGGTGGGTTTGGGCAGAGGGCAGCCGGGAGCCCTGGCAGGATGACACCTCGGGCGGTCCCAGGGGACTCTCCAGCGCCGTCTCAGCAGCCCCTCCGCCAGGGCCCTTCCTCACTTACCCTGCAGTGGACACCTTCAGCCCCCACACACTGTGTCCTGGGACCCTGGGCACACCACAGCAATGGGCCCACGTGCTCCAGGCACGCCTCGCTCCCAACTCACCGCAACGGTGGTCTCCGGCTGGCAGACAGGGCACACCTCCAGGATGTGGTGTGTCCGCGCTGCCCTCTGCCAACCCCTGCCACCTGGCTGCCCTGATCCATGGTGTCCGCTGTGACCCCCCTCCAGTCTGGCTGCCAGACAAAGGCCAGCCAGCCAGTGCACAGGCTCCGAGGGCAGGAGGGTGCGGAGAGCAACCTTGGCCAACTCGGCCCCTCCCTCGCCTGCCCACCCTGCCCCAGCACGCCCTCCTCTCCCGCACAGGTCTCGTCTCGATGTGTCCCCTCCGAGGCACTGTCCCACTCTCTCTGCTCCCTGCCCTCCACCGAGGCTCCAGCCCCCAGCAGGCGCTCCTCAGGGGCCCAGCTCCTGCCAGGCACCTCCCTCCCCTGCTCCCCGGCCCTGGGCTGCTAGTGGCTGGACCCTCGCCTGCCCGCTGCGCTGTCAGCCCTGCCTCCACCCCAGGACTAGACCAAGTGCTTGCGGGGTGACACGGCCCTGCCCCTTTCAGAGATGTGACAGCGCAGGGGAGCACGGTGAGGGCGGAGACCTCGGCTCCCTCGCTCTCCTGCAGACAGGCAGCATGGCGCCTGGACGGAATGCCGTGAGACCGAACCCGAGGGCCTCCCACCGAGAAGGCTGTAACTCTGACCCAGAAAGTTATTTCTCCAAGGATGGGTTTATTGCAAAACTGTAAAGGTTTATATATTATTTTTATTACATATAATAAGCAACTTTTAAAGTAAAAACTTTCACATTTAAAGTTTTTTAAAAAATATTTTAAAAAATCTAGACATTTTAAAAGCCAAAAAAGGTGAACGCATACCAGGCAGCACAGATTATCTTAAACATTCACATCTCAAATGCTGTTTAGAGAAGATTAAAGAACTGGCTAAAAATCATTTGTGACCGGCACTGATTAAGATCTCCTCGTCTTTGGAAGAGATGTTAACGACACATAACGCACGAAGGTTACAAGCATTCGGCAGCTTAATCACGCACGGAGCCTCGCCAGCGCAGAACGCAGACTCACTGTCCCTGCGAGGGCCGGGCGTGAACGCCGTCTCAGGGAAACACGCTTCCCCGAACACCGAAGGGCAACCTTCAAACGCTCCTCCTGGTGAGTCTCTGACGCTCAGCCCAGGAAGGATGAGCAGCACTTCAGGACGGCGTCCCTGGGGGGAGAGGGAGGCGGAAAGGGTGCTGTAACCACCTGCCCGCCGACAGACAGCCCAGCTCGCACCGGCTCTGCCACCAGCACTTGGCAGGCACGCCCGGCGCCTCTGCCCGGCATCACTTGAAATGAAGAACCGGGTTGGGAATTCTCTTACTTTCTGAAATGACCTGTTTTATGAAATCTTTACCAGCACGTACACTCATCTTATGACGAAGAAATAAATTTAAACACCAAACACAACCTAACAAAAGAACTAATTTTAAAAAGAAATTAACAGATTGGATTTTAAAAAGCGAAACGTTTGTGACTACATACTTATAAACAATTTTAAAAAATTCGTGTGATGAAATTCACTCGCCTTTCGACCCTTTCCCCCAAACAGCCTGTCTGCTGTGTTGCCAGTGCAGACACTTGCACGCACGTAAACGCAGCACCAGTGCGGGCGGCCAGCAGCAGGCACCGGCAACCTGCGGGAGTGTGGGCGGCCCTGCATACTGCTCTCGCCCGGGGTCCTGACCCTGCGGGTGGTCTCGCTCCAGAAGCCTGGCCGTGGCTACGAGCGCCTGTGGCAGGGGACAGCAGCTGACACCTGTCCAGGTGACCTGCCCCTGCGGGAGACGGCAGCAGGTCGCCAGCAAAGCCCCTGGACAGAGAGGCACCCCCGGCGCTCCTGCACTGCAGCCGGCGCACTGCCTGGGCCCCGCCTCTCCCTGTGCCTCAGGAAAGGACTGCCTGCCTAAGACCCACTGCGGACAGAGCCCTGCCAACCTCCCGCACTGCTGTCAGGCACATGGCGTGGCTGCCTGTCACAAGCAGCCTGTTTCCCACCTCTGCACAGAAGCAAAGCTGTGCCTCAACAGAGCAGTTTTCTGAGTCTCAGATTCAAGATTATTAGTTTTGCTTTCCCTTCTGTGACTACATTAACTGCATTTCTCTGAAAAAGTATAAATGGCAGTTACCTCTTGACACACAGAATAAATATGTCTACTGGCTTAAGACAAGCATTCATGTATCAGAACCCAGTTTTTCACTAACTTTAAAGAAAATGTGGAATTTGTTTCGCTGGAGTCTCCACGTCCTGTCTGCTGAATATTTACCACCATGGAAGGATCCAGAATCTCTCGTCGAAGCTCCCTAGCCGTGAAGGGTCAGGTGATAAAGCAGCAGCGAGTCCCACCCCTCTGGGCTGCGGGTTCAAAGGGCTTCCTTCTACTCGCCTCATTTAAAACACCGTGCCCTTTCCAGAGGACAGTCAACAAAAAGCGGCCTTAGAGCAACATTTCGTGTGACAACGAGTGACGCAGACGTGCTTCTGCAAAGCTAACCAGAGACCGGAACCC
>PVIA01018201.1:0-13466 GCA_004024845.1 Tonatia bakeri
TCCCCAAGACCACTGCCCTAGACCAGGCTTCCACCATCTCTATCCAGGATGACATTTACAACTGTCTAAAGGGTCTCCTACACCCAGTCTTTTTCCTCACTGGGACATCCTCACACTGGGGCTGGAGTAACCCCTCGAAGGAGCTAATGCAGTCACGCTTCTACTTGACAGAGCAGCAAGTCCCCCATGACCTATCCTCACCACCACATGACACTCAAAACCTCTAACTAGCCACACTGACCCTTCAGTGCTACATAGTCTCTCCTGCTTCTCATCCTTTGGCTTAGAGCTCCCTCTTCTTTCACCACAGCATCTACTTGGCAACTGACTACTTAGCCATTCTTTATAACTCAATGAAGATGTCGTATCATCCAGGAATGCTTCCTTGACACCACCCTCAAATCTTGGGTCTGTGCTCTCAGAGCCCCCATGCTTACCTCTTAAAGCACCTAATGCCCTATAATAAATCATAATTGTAACTCCTTTGCCTCTCTCACTAGATGTCTGGGACTATATCTCTTATTTCCATATTCGTAGCTGCTTACTCAAAACAATGGAATGTGACTATTGAATAAATAATCAAGAGGGACTACCTAGAAGAGGCAATTATGAAGTGGTATTTTGTAGGCAGATATGAAATGGGGTAAAATGGAAAATGTGAGTGAACTGAGTAGAGTGGTGAATCTCTGATTTGGATTCCTTCAGAAGCCAGGGGAAAGAGCAAATGACTAGCTGTTTAATGGGGGCCAAGGGGATGTCAGCAGAAGGCACTCCTCACCAAAAGTCATCACATTTCAAGTATGATGACAACAGTGCCCAAGATGAGCATAGCACAGTGATTTGCTCTCACCAATCCCTGGTGGCAGGGCTCAGGATGGCAGCGGCACCATGTGCTACACAGTAAAGGTGGTTCCTGGAATAGAGTAGTTGGTGGGATCCTTTAAAAACATGGAAATAGGCTGTGACTGATGTGATGGCTCCCCATGGGCCTGGGTCTCCACAGGTTATTCTGGTTCTGGCACCCAGCACTGCTGTCTGAGAGGCCGTCAGATTTGAGGTACTCACTCTGAGGCTGTCAGACCAGCCTTAGAAGCCACAGGCAGGAATATCAAACCAGAGACACAGGAAGCAGGGATGGCTCTCCCTTTCTTTCCCTGAGACATCTAGAGGGATATGGAGACCACTTCACCATCAGGGGAACTGGGTCCAAAGTGGGGTCTTTGGGATCCTGGGTAAGATGAATCCTCATAGCTCCTTCCAGGCTAAGGAATTACAGAAATTGTAGGACTTGAGCCTCCATGTGAATAAGACCCTTTAAACACATTGCTAGGTGTGTGTGTGTGTGTGTGTGTGTGTGTGTGTGCAAGTAGCTGAGCAGACTAAGGATTGAGCCCTGCCTCCAGTTCTCAGGGGAAGGTGCTGGTGGTAATTTCAGCCACAAGGGGGCACCCAGGCTCCAGGAATGGTTTCTCAGATTCCGCTTCCTGAAGCAGAATAAGTTTTGGGATGGTGGCCAGAGTGTGATAGCAGTGACTGTAGGGAAGTCTCTAGAACTGAACTCTGACCTTTCAAAGTCACTCTGTCATTGTCTCCAGCACTAGGGTCATTCATTGATTCATTATTTAAGAAACACTTGTCCAGCTCCTTGGAGGGGCCAGCTCAGAGCTGGTAGGCTCTGGGGACACAGCACCAGGTAAGCCCACCTGGAACCTGGGAGGAGCACACAGCCTGGGAAGTGAGGCAGATGCACAAAGTGGAAGCTTCCATGTGGGGTGTCTGTCCTGTGTGTGTTGGGGGCACCCAGCAGGCAGGGTTGGGTCTACCTTGGACTAGGGAGGGCTTCCTACTATTGGTAGTATTTGCTGTGGGTTTTCATGAGTGGGTAGGAGTGCAACAGGCTGAAAAGTCAAGGTAAATGCAGTCTGGAGGCAGGGGGATGCCATGAGCCCAGGCCTGGGGACAGGAACCCACCAGCTGTTCCCATCATCTCCAGTGAGAGGAGGTGGACTTTGGGGCGTTGACTGTGGAGCTGGGGAAGAAATGGCAGTTTATTTCTTAGGAGAGAGGAGTCCTGCTTGAGAGTCAGGGCAAACCCAGGTTTTGTGGGGCCTGAAGTTTATATTGTTTTCTAGCCTTTCTTAAAACAAGCATATAAAATTATAAATACAAAATTAGGTAGAGGGGTTGGGAAGGGTCTGTGTAAGTGAGGGTAATGCTTCATGGAAAATTCTCTGTGTGGAGACACAGCTTTCCCATCTTCCCAACTCCACTTTAGGTCTCCTACCTTCAGCAGCTTCCCACTGGCCTCAAGGCTTTAACTCTCTCCCTCCTTTCTCCTTCCCTCTTTTCCAGAATGAGGCTGGACCCCAGAAGCCAGCTGCCAGTCTCTTCTGGAGGACAGGAGGCATAGTTGCTCTGATGGGAAGGAGGAGGTGGTGGGGACAACAATGTTCCATAGTTGTTCCAAGGGGCGCCTTTGAATCTGCCCAGTGACTCCTGTTAAGTAAGGCTCGGGGGTGGAGGATTTCCCGTTTGCCAGTTGCTTTCACACCTGTGCTGTCATTCACACCACATGCAGGCAGGCAGGCAAACTGTTCCCTCTGCAGAAGGTTCCTGATTGGCCTAAGGATAGTTGGCACCCTGAACCTCACAGGTGGGACTTCACACCTAGCCCTCTCCCTGCTTCAACTCGCTGCCTTTGTTCACTCTCACTGCTGAGATTGCCCTACTTGGGCACCAGCATAAGGGAGTGATTCACTGATTCACCATCAAAGTGAAACCACCAATGATGTGGCTGGCTTTGGTGTTCTCCAGTCCTGCAGTGAGATTTCATGGTGAGGGCATGCACAGGTGGGGTGGAGTTGACAGCCTTTTTGACCCTGTCTTTCTGTATTGTGGTGAGAGAGAGAGTTCTCACCTTTACCCCCATCCTGGGCTACTGGGAGGTCTCACACCTGGGTAAAATCTCCACTTCAGGCTATCACCTACCTGTGCAATGCATCTGAGACTTAGCTCTGATTTGCAAGATCTACTGGTGGTCCAAAGCCTGTGTTTAATTTGAGGGGGGTGGCCACCTCCTGTATCTTTAATCAAACAAGAAGTACTGAGCATCTGCTGTGTTAGACACGGTGTTAACACCAGCAGGATCGAACAGGATCAGCTGTGGCCTTGTCCTCATGGCTCACTCCACCATCTCCCATCAGTCTTCCATCTGGGTTGGGAAGCAGGACATGGAGAAGCAACCATGTGCCTACTTATGAGAAGCTCACAGCCTTTTCCTGAGAACAGTAAACGTCATAACGTAGTCTGTACAAAACTTGAAAGGATACTTTTTCTGCTTCTTACGCCACCAGCTGGAGTGAAAGGCAATGCCTTTGACCACCACTGATTCTGTCTTGGCCCTGCCACAGGAAAAGATAAGTCAATTTTTACCTCCCTCATCCTTCACACAAAGATGCATAGAAAAACCTTCTCACCTGCTTCCCTGAGTGGTAAGAATCAGAAATGGTAGAGTGGTGTAAGCCAAAGCACATCTCTGCTCCCAGAGAAGTTCTTACAGGAAGTAGATGGGATGGGAGTGGATTAGGGAGGTCAGTACAGCTGCCTGTTCTCCCAAAAGTTTGGGAGCCTCTCGTCTGGGGTTCAGTACACATCAAAGTGACCGGGGTGATGAGGGGGAGAGAGAAGTATGGGAATAATTCAGGTACTCAGGTGTTTCTAGAGGCTTCAAGGCCAGGCCTAGAAAAACCCAAAATCTTCAAACTTGCAACCGTCCGTTACCAAGTAACCCTGGTTTATCCTATGTTCTGCAACATGCACAAATCACCAGCCTGTGCTTGTGGCCAGGAAGGAAGAGGTAGAGGCTGGCAGAAGCTTGGGTGACATGGAGGTGGTGAGGCAGAAGGCCCCCTGGGGTGCTCAGAATGAGTGCCTGCCACTGTGGTGTGTTGGCTGTCTCCGCTCCTCCCTCTCCACAAGAGTGAAAGACTCCTTGCCTTCCTTCCCCAGCAGCTGCAGGAGCCTAGAGACAGCTCATAGTTGGGGTGGGTGGCTAGGTGTCCACACTCCAGCACCCCTGGCCCACCTGAGCTGAGACCTGGCTATGTCTGGGCAGGTGCCCCAGTCCAGAGCTCCCTGGCTGGCACTGTGGCATCTCTTCTGTAGGCTTTGGAGCTCTGGAGCTGGTGGAGCCATCCCATGCGTGGGCACTACCTGTGAGAAGGAAGATGCTCTATGAATCCCCCAAACCCTGTCCCTCTTACCTCACTCACATCAGGCTCACAAAAATGCCATTTGCTACATGTCAGTCATTAGCTCTTTGCTGGCAGAAGGGAACTTGAAGTTCAGAGTGGTTGGCTGGAGACTGCACAGATAGTGTGTGATGGGGCTGGGGCTTAATGCAGGTGCCCCTGAGCAACTCTGGGCTCCTTCTAGGGCCCTAAACAGACTTCAGGAAGCCTCCTTATGCCTGCTGCTCCCTCAAAGGAGCCCTCAGAGCCCTTCACCTAGATACCGGAACGGGGTGGTTTAGACTTAGTGGCACAGGACCCCCAACAACTCCCCAGACCTCCCTCAGCCTCTACATGGGGAGGCACAGTTTACATAGAGCTGATGGCAACCAGGCCAGTGGAGTTTAGTGAGTCACAAACTTATAGCTACTAAACATTTCTGATCCTATCTCCCACCTATAAACATTTTCTTTAAATGCTTACTCGAGGACATTCTTTCACTGCTTCTAGAGAGAGAGGAAGGGAGAGAGAGAGGGGAGTTGAAGGAGAGAGAAACATCCATCAGCTGCCCCCTTGCATGCCCCCTGACCATCGATCAAACCCCTCTTGTGGGTACGTGCTCTGCCCAGGAATCCCACCTGCAACGCTTTGGTCCAGGACAGGGTACTGCTACCAGCTGAGCCATCCCGGCCAGGGCCACCCATAAACAATTTTGAGTGTGCACTCTGATACTTATGTATTTATAAATTATATTTGTATTTATACTCTAGTATGTGTGACCATTATAAAACACTCAGAAAAAAATATATAAACTACAAACAAGAAGGGTAGAACAAACATGCAAAAACTACAGTTTCCCTCCAAATTGCTCCTGGACAGCGCCTCAGGCTCACTGCTTGGACCAGCTCTCAAGGCCACTCGCTGGCAGAGCCACCCTTCTTCCCTGGTCACTGTGGCATCATACTCGGGCAGTGGCTGCCCCACGGAGCCTGGTGACGGGCTCTGGTGCCTGTGGATGTCTGGGGCCTGCCATCAGCACCACGGCACTGTTGTCCCCTGGGGCTGTTAGGGCTCCTATCTGCAGTGTCCCACAGGAAGTTTAGTGAAATAGTACTTTTTTTTTAAGTTAAAAAATATATACGTATATATATTTTGGTTACAAAAGTGGTACATTATGATTATTCACAAAGCCATTGTGGTTTTTGCGTGTTATTTTCTGTAGCTCTTCAGCCTGGGCTACACACGTGAGGATGTGGGTGGGAGGGAATATGAAGGGCAGCCTCCCTGGCCTTCTCCTGCTCCTGGGCCTGTGGCCTTTTGTTCCTTCAGGACGTGTTTCTTCCCAGAAAGCATCTTCATCTCCTCTGGGACGGCCTGTCTGTTTCTCATGCATTTGATGCAGACCTGTGTTTTCCCAACCATTTTATGACCTTTGCCTAAATCCCCAAGCCACTTGCACTGTTATTTGCTTAACATTTTTCTTAAATCTGATTCACTTTTAAATATTAAATACCTCCTTTAACCTTGTTGTAAGCAATAAAGTTGACAAAATCCAGATTTGACATTTTAATCATTCCTCTTAAACATGTTAAAATAAATGCATAACTATTAAACAAATAAACAGAAAAGGCCTCAGGTCCCACTGTAATGTCCTGTATTATACTCTGGGGAGCACTGATATGGGGGGATGGAGAGAGAGTCCTTGGCCAGGTTCTAGCTAAGCCACCTCCTAAGAGACCATTGACAAGCCACTTGAAACACCCAGGGCTGCTTTCTTCACCCTGCCCTCCCCAAGACTCAGACTCCATCCAGCAAACCTTGGGCGTCAAAACTGACACTGTAGCTCAGGGGTGGAGGGCCAGAGTAATTCCCAACCCTCAGTACTCATTTGCTTAAACCAATGCAAAAGGACCTTTGCTTTGAATTTCCCAAAAAGAGTGCTGAGATATTTTAGTTGCTTCTCCTGTTCACAGGGCCAGACTGTGCCACAGTGGCAGCACCTTCCCCATCTCTGTCTCTGCAGCCTTGCTTTTGGGCAGGACAGTCTAAGGCCGCCGGTCTTCTGAGATGGCTAGGGCTGGCAGCACATGCACTTCTCGTGCCTCCCCTGGATGACATCTTGGCTCCACGGGGACACCAAAACTCTGTTCAGGAAGAGTCAGGGGACAAGGGTTGAGCTTTGGGGGTCATTTGCTAGGAAGTCTCTAGGATGCCAACCTCAGCAGCCCGAGGGCCAACACTCAGTCTTTGCATGATCTCTGTCTCTGCGTCTATCTCTCTGTCGTTAGAAACCTATTGGATCATTTCTCTCAAGATCACCACAGCAGAAGTGGGGGGTAACTCTCAGCAGTTAATTTATTACTAAGACTCACTTATAGAAATGAGGCTCACTTCTAATTTTTTCATTGACTTTATCTTGCTCAGAGAAGTACTAAAAGTTAATTAAGCCTTCTTGGGACTGGCACCTACCAAGAAATCTAAAATGTTTATTTATCTTAAACTCTTACTCAAAACAATACATTACCAAACCTAAACATCTTCACATCTAACCTTAAGTATATTCAGTATGACTCTCACCTTCTTCCTCTTCAGTATGAGATAACTGGAACTATTTTTTTTGGGAAACTCCCTGTACTGACCTTTGTGGACTCACTCCTCTTTCCTTCAAACCTGAATGGTGGTAGCCTGGAGGTAAGGGACTCTCCTGGGTCACTTATTGTAAATTATAGATTCCTGGGCTCCCCCTTTGCAGAGTTTGATTAGATAGGTCTGGAGTGAGTCCCAGTAACTCCAATTTTTGAAAGATGCTTAGGGGGGCTGTGAAGTATTTGAGAACAACTGCTTTGCAATTGCCCTGACTGGTCTAAATTGTGGGGAGAGCTTGTTTCAGACTCAAGCTGGGGTCTGTGAATCACAGGGGTATGTTGAGGCCCAGGGCTGAGTAGGCAGAGAATTACCTGATGTTAAAATTGCATTTTTGCATAAGCAGGTACCAGGATTCAGAGTTTCTTGAGGCTTCCTCCTGGTTCTTCATAAACCCTATTATCAATGTAAATGGTGATAGTTATCTTCCTGTGTGCTAAGAAAGAGACCACATGTCCATCTAATCTAACAGTGGTATCAGATCACGTGACACCAGTTAAAGAGAAAGGGGCCCAATACGTTCAGCCTTGTTTTCTGTCACAGGAAATCATGATCTGTCAGAAGGCTACTTCTGCCCATTAGGGATCAAAGGCAGAGTTTTGAACACATGGGTAGGTGGAGATCTGTGTGTGCTCACGTAGCTTGGTGCCTGTCTGGTTTCTGTCCTGGGCTGTCAAAGGCTGTTGCTGCTGCTAGATTGATGCAAAGTGGCTGAGACTCTAATACTATTCTAGAAAATTATAATTTGACCTTCAGTGAAGGCAAGTAATTTACTGAATATTACTATGTATCAGAAACCACATGATTCCCCTTTTTGCCACGCATCTCGCTTGATCTTTACAATAACCCAGGAGCACCGGCCTGCTCTCCACACCTATCACAGGTCCCTTATGATCCCGAAGCCGGCCTCTTACCATCCGTTCACTCAATGTCTGGATAACTTCTGATGCCCTATTTTCATAAATGTTGCGATATCGGTGGTCTCCTGCTCTGTTTCTCCTCAGATTGGCCAAATTCTCCCCTGAGCACTGGAGAAGGGGATCACGACTCCTCCTACAAGGCCGCCATCTTCCTCCCCCTGGTATTTTATTATTTTTGAAGCAATTGTGAATGTGATTTTTTAAAAAATTTTCCTTTGTAATAGTTTATTATTGGTGCACAGAAATGCAACTGATTCTGGATATTACTTTTGTATCCTGTTACTTTACTGAATTCCTTTATCAGTTCTAGTAGTTTTCTGGTGGAATCTTTAGGATTCTCTCAATACAGTATCATGTCATCTGCAAATAAACACAGTTTTACTTTCCTTTCCAATTTGAATGCTTTCCTTTCTTTTTAATTTGATTTCTGTGGCTAGGACTTCCAGTACTATGTTGAATAAGAGAGGTGAAATTGGACATCCCTATCTTGTTTCCAATCTTAAAGTGGATGCTTGTAGTTTCTGCCCACTGAGGATGATGTTGCCTGTGGGTTTGTCATGTATGACCTTTATTCCACTCAGGTATGTTCCCTCTATTCCCACTTTGCTGAGAGGTTTTCTTTTCTTTTTTTTTTTTTATCATAAATGGATGCTGGATTTTATCAATGGCTTTTTCTGCATTTATAAATATAGTCAGAGAAGGTGCTTGATATGATTTCAATCTTCTTAAAGGCTGTGATATATACTAGATAATGTTTCATGTGCATTTGAAAAGAATGTGTATTTTGCTGCTTTGGGGTGAAATGCTCTGAAGATATTAGTTAGATCCATCTGATCTAGTATGTCATTTAAGACCACTATTACTTTGTTGATTTTCTCTCTGGAAGTTCCATCCATTGATATCAAAGGAGTGTTAAAAATTTTCTACTGTGACTGTATTACTGTCCATTTCTCCCTTTATGTCCATCAAGATTTGCTTTACATATTTAGTTGCTCCTATTTGGGTGCATAAATGTTTACAGGGATTATATGCTCTTGTTGGATTGCTCCCTTTATCATTATTTAGTGTTCTTCCTTGTCTCTTACTAAATCTCTTACTAAATCCTTTGTTTTAAAGTCTGTTTTTTCAGATATAAATATTGCTCCCCCACTTTTTTTCTTTCCATTTGCATCAAATATCTTTTTCCATCCCTTTACTTTTACTCTTTGTGTATCTTTTGTTCTGAGGTCAGTCTCTTGTAGACAACCTATACGTAGGTCTTGTTTTCTTATTCATTCAGCTACCCCATGACTTTTGATTGGAGCATTTAAGCCATTTGCATTTAAAGTGATTATTTATACCTACATATCTGTTGCCATATTATTCTTTTAACTATACACCTCTGTTTTTCTTCTTCTCCTTCCTTTTCCTTCTTTTTTTCTGCCTCCTCCTCCTTCATAAAGAAGGCCCTTTAACATGTCTTATAATATTGGTTTAGTGGTAGCAAACTCTTTTAGCTTTTTCTTGTCTGGGAAGATCTTTATTTATCCTTCATTTTTAAATGATAGCCTTAGTGGATAAAGTAGTTTTCTCTGTAGGTCCTTGCTTTTCATCACTCTGAATATTTCATGTGACTCTTTTCTGGCCTGAAATGTTTCTGTTGAGAAATAAGCTGACAGTCATATGGGAGCTTCCTTGCAGGTAACTACTTGATTTTCTCTTGCTGCTTGTAAGATCCTTTCTTGTTTTTAATTTTTGACATCTTAATTGTGATGTGTCTTGGTGTGGGACTCTTTGGATTCATCTTGTTTCAGGCTCTGTGCTTCCTGGACTTCTATGTCTATCTCCTTCACCAGGTTACAGAAGTTTTCTGTCATTATTTTTTCACATAGGTTTTCAATTTCTTCCTCCTTCTCTTTTCCTTCTGGCACCCCTGTGATGTGAATGTTATTATGCTTGATGTTGTCCCAGAAGCTCCTCACACCCTCCTCATTTTTTGTAGATTATTTTTTTCTTTTTTCACATTATTTTTATTTTCATTCAAGCACAGTCATCTCCATTTGCCCCCTGCCACTCCCCCACATACACCAGCCATCCCTATTTCCCACCCTTAATCCTGTCCCCTTTGGTTTTGTCCATGTATCCTTTATAATGTTCCTGAAAACCCTCCCCCCTTTCCCCACATTGTCCCCTCCCACCTTCCTTCTGGTTACTGTTAGTTTGTTCTTAATTTTAATGTCTCTAATTATATTTTGCTTGCTCATTTGTTTGTTGATTAGGTTCCACTTATAGATGAGATCATATGGCATTTGTCTTTCACCCCCTGGCTTACTTCACTTAGCATAATGTTCTCCAGATCCATCCATGCTGTTGCCAAGGGTAAGAGATCCTTGTTTCTTTCCAATGTGTAGTATTCATTGTGTAAATGCACCATAGTTTTTTGATCCACGCATTTACTGATGGGCACTTTGGTTGCTCCCAGTGCTTGGCTATTGGAAATTGTGCTGCTATGAACATTGGGGTGCATAGGTTGTTTTGGATTGGTGTTTCAGGATTCTTAGGGTATAACCCCACCAGTGGAATTGCCAGGTCAAAAAGTAGTTCAATTTTTAGTTTCCTGAGGAAATTCCATACTGTTTTCTACAGTGGCTGCACCAGTATGCCTTCCCACCAACCGTGCATTAGGGTTCCCTTTTCTCCACATCCTCTCCAACACTTGTTTGTAGATTTGTTTGTGATAGCAATTCTCACCAGTGTCAAGTGGTATCTCATTGTGGTTTTAATTTGCATCTTTCTAATTGCTAGTGATGCTGACATCTTTGCATATGTTTCTAGGCCCTTTGTATGTTCTCCTTGGAGAAGTGTCTGTTCAAGACCTTTGCCCATTTTTCAATTGGGTTGTTTGTCTTCCCAGAGAAGAGTCATGTGAGTATTTTATATATTTTGGAGATCAAACCCTTGTCTGAGATATCATTGGCAAATACATTTTTTCATATGGTTGGTTCTCTTTTCATTAAAATGCAGTTTTCTTGAGGTGTGTAGAAACTTTTTATTTTGATGAGATCCCATTTGTTTATTCTTTCCTTTATGTCCCTTGCTCTAGGGGATGTATCAGTGAAAATATTGCTACATGGAATATCTGAGATTTTCCTGCCTATGCTCTCCTCTAGGACATTTATGGTGTCATGACTTGTATTTAAGTCTTTTATCCACCTTGAATTTATTTTTGTGTATGGTGTAAATTGGTGACCAATTTTCATATTTTGATGGTAGCTATCCAGATATTGCAACACCATTTGCTGATGGGGCTATTTTTACTCTATTTTATGCTTCTGCCCCCTTTGTCAAATATTAATTGATCACAGAGACTTGGTTTTACTTTTGGGCTATCTAATTCTGTTCCATTGGTCCATGGGTCTGTTCTTATGCCAGTACCAGGCTGTTTTGATTACACTAGACTTGTAATACAGTTTGATATCAGGTATTGTGATCCCTCCTACTTTGTTTTCTTTCTCAAAATTGCTGCAGCCATTTGGGGTCATTTATGGTTCCATATAAATTTTTGAAATGTTTGTTCTATATCCATGAAATATTCCATTGGCACTTTAATAGGTATTGTGTTGAATGTATAAATTGCTTTGGGTAGTATGGACATTTTGATGATGTTAATTCTTCCAATCCATGAACATAGTACATGCTTCCATTCGTTCATGTCTTCCTTAATTTCTTTCTTCAGTGTTGTGTAGTTTTCTGAGTACAGGTCTTTTATCTCCTTGGTTAGGTTTATTCCTAGGTATTTTATTTTTCTTGTTGCTATATCAAATGGGATTATTTCCTGATTTCTGTTTCTGATATTTCATTGTTGGTGTACAAAAATGCCTTTGATTTCTGTATATTGACTTCGTATCCTGCTGTTTTGCCAAATTCACTTATTAGGTGGAGTAGTTTTTTTGGTGAAGTCTGTAAGGTTTTTTATGCACACTATCATGTCATCTGCAAACAATGACACTTTTGCTTACCCCTTTCCAATTTAGATGCCTTTTATTTCTTTTCCTTTGTGGTTGCTGTGGCCAGGATTTACAATACTATGTTGAATAGGAGTGGTGAAAGCAGACGTCCTTGTCTTGTTCCTGATCTTAGTGGGAAAGCTTTTAGTTTTTGCCCATTGAGTATGATGTTGTCTGTAGGTCTCTCATATATGGCCTTTATTATGTGGAGGAATGCTCCCTCTATTCCCACTTTGCTGAGTGTTTTTATCATAAATGTGTGCTGTACCTTATCAAATGCTTTTCTTGTCTCTATTGATATGATCATGTGACTTTTGTCTTTCCTTTTTTATGTGATGTATTATGTTTATTGATATGCTAATATTGTACCATCCTTGCATCCCTGGGATGAATCCCACTTGGTCATGGTGTATGATCTTTTTAATGTATTGTTGGATGCAGTTTTCCAATATTTTGTTGAGGATTTTAGCGTCTATATTCATCAGTGATATTGGTCTGAAGTTTTCTTTCTTTGTTGTATCTTTATCTGGTTTTGGGATTAGGATGATGCTGGCTTCATAAAAGGAGTTTGGAAGTCTTCCATGTTCTTGAATTTTTTGGAATAGTCTGTGAAGGATAGTGTGTGTGTGGGGCCACCTGCAGGCCCTCCCCCACCCCCAGCTGCCACAGATGAGAATAAGTCTACCAAGATATGATCTGCTTGGGGAGGGAAGGTGGCCAGTCTCTCAAAGGAGAAGGACCTGGAACCTTTTCCTCAATGGTCTTTTATTGGGTTTAATTTTCATAGGAATACAGGGTGTATACATAAAGCTCATCAGTCATTGTCAGGCAGTAATGATGAAACAATAGATAACATTCAAAGAACTATGAGGGCTGATTCTGAGTCAGGGTCAGATTGTTAAAGGGCCAGAAACTTTGGGGAAACTCACTTCGTGCTTGGACCCTTATCATTTAAATTGAGGGTATTAGCAATGTAGGTTTCATAGGATTTTATGCATTCTTTTTTAGGTCTGATTGCCCTAGGGAACCCACCCTTTCCAGAACAGGGCCACACCTATCTCCAGCATTGTTTCAGGCTTAAGTCAGGCTGGGGAAGTAAGGCAGTGAAGAGATTAGGAGACTTCTTGCAGACAGAATGAGGACTCAGGCTATGTCAAAGCCAAGGGGCAAGGTTCCACCACCCTCTTTCTTTATAGCCCCAAGTCCTTCCCTGAGAGCCCGCTTCGTGACCATGCCTGTCTTAGGTCATCCCTCCCTTGAAGAATCTTACCTATCATTGGCTAACCGGGTAAGCCAATGTCATGCACTGGGAGCCAGGCAGGGTGAAGTAAAGTGGACAGAGGTGGTGCTCCTGCCAGGGAGATAAGCTTTGTCTCCCTAGTGGCTTAAGGTCTCAAGGTCTTTTTACTCTGCCTTAGTCATGGGGGGGTTACAGCCTCTGAAACCAGGCAGGGAAGTTCCCAACAGGATCTGGGATAGCTCTTCCTTAAATGTTTTGTAAAATTCTCCTGTGAAACCAGGGCTTTTATGAGCCAGAAGTTTTTTTTTTTACTTGTTTTTATTGATTATGCTGTTATAGTTGTCCCATTTTCCCCCTTCACTCCCCTCCACCCTGCCCACCCCCTCCTGCCCACATTCCCCCCCTTTAGTTCATGTCCATGTGTCATAAGTTCTTCAGCTTCTACATT
>PVIA01018203.1:0-13476 GCA_004024845.1 Tonatia bakeri
ATTTTCTTCCTCTCCCACAGCACTTACTACCTTCTACCATCCCATAGGATTTGTTTATTTATTATGCTTTGCTGTCTCCACCCCCACCCCCAACCACAAGCCCGTGGTATCAGAGTCCCACGAGGGCAGAGATTTTTGTGTTTTGTCACCAATGAGTAGCCGATACCTATCACAGTGCTTGGCGTGGTGGGGTCGCTCAACACTTATTTGCAGAAACAGAAAAACCCTGGGACTCCTGTCATCATCCCCCTGCGTGTTCTTCCTGCTTCCTGGATCTCATGCCTTTTCTCTTGGCTTACTTGCTCATTTAGACAAGCACATCCTTCAGTAGGGTTCTGAGCACAGGTGCTTATCAGATACATATTCCACAGTAGGGGTTATTGATGTAGGGGTTAATGAGTCCCATGTTCCCAAATGTTCCCAAATGTTGGGTGTGCCTTGGCATGGTGGCAAGAGCTGGCATCTACCTTGATCTTGTCTTCGTGTCCACTGAGGGTGAGAATATCTGGAGAGGGGCCAGCAATGGGCGATTAGCAGCGTGTATCAAAAGTCCTGAGAGGGATGCCTGCACTTTGACCCAGCAGTTTCATCTGCTAAGAAGTTATACTAAGGAAATAAGTAAGGCTGTGCCTGGATTTAAGTGCAGGGCTTTGTTCATGGGGGAAAAGGCTGGGAACTGCTTCACTGTAAGGTAGGATGGAGCTTTATCAATACATGGATCTATAGGCTTGGGGCTTCTTCCAGTAGAGTTCTCCTGGATGATACATTGTTAAGTGAAAAGGTGAGTATCAAAGCAGCAGTAGACCTTCTGGGGGACAGAGGTTATCCCTGCCTTTTATTTATTTATATTTTTAAAAAGATTTTATTTATGTATTTTTAGAGAGGGGAAGGGAGGGAGGAAGAGAGGAGAAATATCAATGTACAGTTGCCTCTTGAGCGCCCCCCTACTGGGGACTTGGCCTGCAACCCAGGCATGTGCCCAGACTGGGAATTGAACTGGCGACCGTTTGGTTTGAAGGCCAGTGCTCAATCCACTGAGCCACACCAGCCAGGGCATTTTTATTGTTCTTAAAGATAAGTAAATGTGGAGGACTAGAAGTTTGGACAGTCAAACACATAGTGGTCCAAGGACGGCCTCTGGCATGTGAGTATGAAGATCCTGGTTCTGGCACTCCGACACCTAGGGCAAGTCACAGAGCTGCGCTACACCTCAGTTTCCTTAAAGCTGGGCAAGAAAACTGGATGCTCGCTTAGAGTCAATGAGATCAGACATGAAAATTCCTTACCAAGAGTAGGTGCTGCTGAGTAGATGTTACTGGGGCTATTACCGCCATCCAACTATTGATTCTGGCCAGTGTGAATTAAGGGCTCAGTTATGTCATAGTTACTTCTGTATTCCCTAAAGTGTTATTTAAGAAAAATAAACATGTAGACCACAGGTGATAAACAGAAGGCCGGAGGGCCAAATCCGGCCCTCTACCTTGTTTTCTCCAGCCCAGCACCTTGTTTCTACTCGGTGGTACTGCCGAGCTCTCGCTTAACTTTTAAGGAGTAGTTACATCTATACAGTCCTAAAATCACATTTGGCCCATTGAAGGCAACTGCAAGGTTGATGTGGCGCCCAGTGAAAATGAGTTTGACACCCTTGAGTTGTAGACTTTTGGAAATAGAAAAAAAAAAAGGTTATTTTAAAATATGCAAACCTTCAGGTAACAAAGATGACTCTAGTTTTAAGACATCATCCTAGCCCCACAATGTGAACGTACTTAGTGCCACTGAAACGTTCACTAAAATGGTTAATGTGGTAAATTTTATGTGTATTTTACCACAATTAAAAAAAACCAATGATAGCATCATCGTCAACAACAACTTCCAAAAAAATTCAATATCATCAACTACAAAAAAAAAATGATGAGCAAACCAGTTCTGAAATTGTTCCTAGGACTATTAGGAGGGACGAAATGGGGCTTGTTTTCTGCCTTATAAATACGACTTGAGAGCCTAAATTTCCTACAGCGAACATTTCTTAGTTTTGAAACTAGTAAAGGTTCTCTTTCCCCTGTTTACGCAGAGCCCAGCTTCGGAGTCCGAGAGGTGGGTTGGAGCCCAGCGTCGCCTGTTACGCGGTTATGACCTTGGCTGGCCCGCCCCGGTCCAGGCCCCTGCGAACCTCATTTTCCTCGCCTGGGAGCCTGGGATGACAGCTCGCCTCCTCCCCAGCCCGGCACCGCCCAGCGGCCCTGGGATTGGCTCCCACTGGGTCGCGCCCCCCCACCCCCAGGCGGGTCCAGCGGCTCCAGCCCGCTGGGCCTCAACCCGGAAATGCGGCTGGGAGGTGTCGACCAGGCCAACTAGGGCTGCGGCGATGCGACAGGCGGGCACCGCCAATGGGTGCTGTTGGCGGTGGCGGTTCGGCGGAAGTCCCGCCCAGCGTCGCGCGGGAGCGGGGCGGTGCCGGGGGCTGTGAGCGGCGGGGCGGGCGCAGGATGAGGGCGGCCATTGCTGGAACTCCGCCGCGGGGAGGAGGACGCTAAGGAGGCGCCGAGCCGCGCAGCGCTGCGGCGAGGTGCCCGAGCCGACGTGGGGCCTATGGCCAGGACCACCAGCCAGCTGGTGAGCGCGGTGGCGGCAGCCCGGGCGCACCGGCCTGTCACCTGTCCGAGCGCAGCGGACGCTTGGGTCCAGCGAGGCGAGGCGGGCCCGGGTTCTGAGGGCCGGGTGGCGTCTCATCTGGGGCTGGGCAGGAGGGCGGAACCGTGGGCACCGTGGGGACGCCGCTGAGCCGCCGAGGGGAGCCGGGTCCGGGTGCGGCGTGCGCTGGGGGCAGCTGGGGCCCTGACAGGCGTGCGGAGGGCGGGGGAAGCCGGGGAGTTGTCACCGGCCGTTGAGGTGGAAGTGTTTGGAAAGTTTGCTTTCGGCGCGGCCTGGAGCCGAGCCTCCGGGGTTACCTTTGCTTCTGTGTGCGGAGGAGCCGCTGCGAGCCTTCGCCTGGGAAACGGGGTCCTGGTGCCTCTGTCCGCAGCAGAAGCGTGAGGTGCGAGCTCTTGCTCGAAGCACCAGGTGCCCCGGGCCTTCCAAATTCCTGGTTAGCTTGGAGTCCGACACTCCTCGCTCTGCCCGGCGGTGCTTTCCTGCCCTGAGTCCGCGCTCCCGGCACGGGCACAGGTGTTGTGGGAAGCCCCTGGGAGGCTGGCTGGGCTGGAAGCTACTGCGCGGGTAGGGGGTGAGTGGGGGGAGAGACAGTGACAGGGAGGAGGGATTTTAGGGGGAAAGAAAAAGAAAAGGCTTGTTGGGTTCAATGTTTTGTTAAAAGTATCACTAGTGTTTCTGTGTTTTCCTCTGTTGCTAAAAGTATCCCTCGTGTTTTTATGGTTCTTTTTTTTTTCTCTCTCCGCTAAGTTCTGGACTCTTGGGAAGGCAGATTAAAGATTTATACCTTGTGTGCGAATGTGAGGTGGGTGATGGAAGGATGTCTAGACAACCTGCCAAGTTTGGTTCGAAAAGCAAATCCCTTAAATGAAGGAAGACCCTTGAATGTACTTGCCCCCTCTCTTTTGGGGGGAGTTATGAGCCTCTTTGAGAATCTGATGGAAGGTGTGCATCCTGGCCTGAGAAAAACGCACAGCTGCACCGAGTTTTGTAATTACTTCAGGAAGCTCTTGAACCTTCTGCAGCCCGTCGGTGGACTTCATGTTAAGAACACTTGGCTTTGTAGAGATGGGTGATAATCCAAAGTCTAAGAGCAGGAGGACCTGTTCTGTCGAGGAAAATGGTGAAAGGCAAGAGGGATGTCTTCGATTATTGCTACACGTGGTGCCCGAGCTAACATGCAGAAACTCGATTTCGGATGCTTGGCCAACTGCAGTGGAGGCTGAGGCCGAGGATAATCCTGGACGTTTGTAAAATAAACTTTTGCACAGTGATATTGTTGCAGTGCAGCGTGCGCACTTTGATGGCGTCCATCGAAAGAGAAAGGAGCACATTTTCTCATAGTTTTGGTTGTTCCATGTGATGGATGTTTGTGGGGAGTATTCCTCCCATAGGGCAGCTTTTTAGTGCAAACAACCCTGGAATCCAATGGGAAGAAATGAATTATAGACTAAAGGGTAGATCTCCTGTCAGGAAGTGAGAGGAACGAGGTTTTTGTGTCTGGACCTGGGTTCCATCACGTGTACATTTGTGTATGAGGGTATGCCGTGTTTCCCACCCATTCTGGCAGAGACGCCCCCAGTCTCGGCTTTTTCACACGAGGACAGGTAGAATTGCATGGTTCAAGTGAGTTTCCTGTTCAAGTCTCAAATTTTAAGGTGTCACTGTGTGAGAATCCTCTGTCCAATGCTGAATTTTCCCATTTCTTGAAGTGTGTATAGCCAACAGGGGGGTCACTAGGAGTGGTGAAGTCTGAAAATGGCCTAGCCCAGCTTACAGGAAGGCGGGCCCGATGCTGTAGTACCAGTGATTGAGGACTTCCCTTAAGGCAGGCACTTGGCTGGAGAGCTCACACGTGTGGCTTGGCTTCTGCCAACAGTGTTGGAGGGGAGTTTGGTTCCCGCTTTACAGATGTGGAAGCTGAGCAATGGTAGAGGCCCAGCTGCCACCCTGCCCCTCAGGTGAGGAGAGCCAGGGGGAGGAGGGTCTGCTGGGCAACTCAGTGCAGCATTCAGTCTAAGGAAGCCGTCAGGGCCACTGCCCAGGAAGTCTTCCCGGGGATTGTGCCTGAATGTCCTGACAGTGCTGAGGCCCGAGGGACATCGTCACATGGAAGGACCGCACATGTACTTCTTTGGGGAGATAGCTGAACTCTGTGACCTCTGAAACCTGTTGCAGCCTCACACTGTCAGAGAGCAGCTGTTTGGAAAGAGGTTCTGGGTCATTCTCATTTGAGGGCTGATATTCTGAATGGGTGAGGCTTGGAATCTTCCCTTTGGAAAAAGAACTGTGGAGTTGGACAATTTTGTTAAATGTAAAATGGGCATCTGGACAGGGTGGCTGTGTGTTTGCAAAGGTGGCTGTATCTGTGCGGGCCTGTAGTGGGGAAAGCAGAGAACCTGGAAAGAAGTGGGTTCTGACTTTCACTCTCCCTGTTAGGTAGCTTCTTCTCATATGGCCTCATGTAGCATGAAGTATCCCTGTGCCCGTGACGCCCCTGCAGCAGTTACTGAGCCGGGTCCAGAGCTGGCGAGATGAGGCCCCCATGCTGATCAGAGGTGGAAGTGTAGGTTTGTTCCACTGTGCGGACGTGAGTTTCCTAAGAGGGGTCACAGCAGCAGCCTGTAGAGGTGTGGGGCCTGGAAAGAGGCTTGGGGCAGCTCGTTAAAGCAGCTCTGTGTCTCCAGGCTTCCTTTGGCACAGTTTGGGGAGGAGAAAAAGCCATGTCTTGGATGTGTCCGCCTTGAGTTTGTGCCCTTGTCTCCTGAGCCACCTCATGCAAGGTTTGGGTGCAGGTAGGGCAAGTGCGTGATGACCTGGGCAGCACTGCAAAAATGGCTGGGGGGGCAGGGGGCAGGAAGGTTTGTTCCTTTTGAGCTGATGGTGTGTGGAGAGCCTTCACTGGCCCTCCTCTGTGCCCCCTTCTCGGGGTCGCCTTCTGTGGAAGTGGACTTTGACTAGAGGAAGGAGCCGATGCTAAGGACACTTGAAGCAGAAATGACTCCCCCAGCAGGTGCGGGGGCTAGGGCCCCTGCTTTGTGCCTGCCTCTGTGATGTCAGCTGGCTGGCCGTAGCGGGTGTGGAGTGCAGTTGTTTTGAAGGCAGGTTCAAAGGGCAGATGACCAGGGAGGAAGTGCTGGTGTGGAAACTGAAGTTTCGGATGAGTATCGGTAGCGCATTTGTCTTTAACCAGGTAGCGTTCTTTACTTTTTCAGTGTGACATCAGGCCCTCAAAATTTTTTTTCAGTATTGAGAACCGACGTGCATCCTCGTTAGCTGAATCAACACAACCCCACAGGCAGACTGCGGTTTCTCCGGAGTAGTGGGCAGTGTGTTGTGATGCTAGTGTTTTAGAGGGGAAAGGCCTGTGGGTTCATGATGGTTCCTCTTCTTCTTTTTTTGAAATTGATTTTAGGGAGAGAGGAAGATGGAGAGAGAGCAAGAGACAGACAGACATCATTCTAGGGGGAAACATGGATCGGTTGCGTCCTGTGTGCGCTCTGACCGGGGATGGAATCCGCAGCCTAGGAATGTGCCCTGACTGGTAATCGAGCCTGCAGCCTTTCGGTGTACGGGACCATGCTCCAGCCACCTGAGCCACCCAGGCAGGACCATGATGGTTCTCGGAGTCTGTTTTCAGGGCTCGATGCTGGTGGCATTTATATAGTTGCGCAAAGTCTGTTTCCATCCTCTTAGTCTAGGAAATTTTTCAGATTCAAACTGAAAGTGTTACTCCAAGAAATTCCACTTTGTTTTGACTTTGTTAGGGTGACTGTTCATTCCGAATGATTTACACTGAGTGCTCCAGATCCCTTAGCAGAGCAACTGAGTCTGGTTTCCATTTAAACAGTTGGGTTACACACAGGCCTGCAGAAGCGGGAAGTGACGGCGCTGCAACCCGTGTGCGAAAGACGGACAGGTCCGACATCAGAAGCCCATGACCGGGCGCACGGCCCACAGAAGGACAGGCACGTGCACCTCCCACCGGGAGTGTTGCCGAGGGGCCTGATGAAGGTGGGCTCGTAGTTGCTCCTCCATCCACAGACAAGGTCACCTTCCCTCTGGACCAGCCTGCAGGGTATGGAAACATTTGCAGGCACCGTTCGAAGGAAGGTCGTGTTGTCAAGAAGTTCTTTCCGGAGGTCCTCGTCCTCCCAGTGTTTGTGGAGCTGGTGGCAGGCCTGCCCACATTGGAGAAGCTGAGAGGCTGCGTGCAGAAGGCCTCGTGTGTTTCTGCAGTCTTACCGTCAGAATTCATCCGGCTGAAAGCTTGGCTTTTATAATGAGTTCATTGTTAAGGTCTCATCCTCCAACCTGTTTTTCTCTCTTGGAATTAATTTTACTGCAGCAGGAGCTGTATTCAAAGTGACAGCTGTGTATTGGATGTTGTCGGGGAAAGCTGGTAAGGTTGGCAGGGAAGCTCGAATGCAGCCTCCCTGAAATTTCATGAAGTGCTTTGACCTGCAGTGGAAACCTGTGGGAAAAGGGGTTGGGAGTTAATGTTTCTGTCCTCCCTTCCCGTTTCTGGGAGATTGGGAGGACAGCGCCTGCAGTGGACCTGAGAACTCTGCCCCACCCAGGGGGAGAAGGCTGCATCTTGCAGGCCTTGTTCTTGAGCCCCCGTCTGCAGTGTGGTGCCTGGGCTGGGTTGTCGAGTGGCTGTGGGTGCCCTCCTGCAAAAAAGAAGCAGCTACATCTGGGGAGGGACTGCCCGAGTGCATGGCCTGGTGGAGCTGAAAACATGGACACATGGTGTTCTAGTTCCCCCTTTCCTGGTGAGGGAGGAAGTAGGGTTAGGATTTTAGGCTTGCTGCTGGGTCCCCAGGTTCCAGCACGCCCGTGACTTCCCCCTAGCTTTCCTGGCTTGCCACTTTGCTTTTCCTTCTCCGACGCCCCTGCCATGTGGCCTCCGTTCCCAGTCTGCATAGCCCAGGACAGTGCCCAGGATGTTCCTGGCTGCCAGGTTCTCTTTAGGCCCTTTCTCTTTGCCTGAAGAAGTTTCCCTCAGTGGAATCTCCCTCCGCTCCCCCAAGCTGGCTGTGAGGTCTCTTCTTACCAGTCTGCTTCTTCATGACATACCCCCCCCACCTCCCCCACCCCCACGTCTCCACCAGGTTTTGTCATATATTTAGTGCTCTGTTTCTCTCAAACAGGTTCGGCACCTTGTTATGTCCTCACTTCTCTGAACCTTGAGTCTCTACATGGCTTCTGTTACTCTCTTTCACGCTTTCTCCTCCTGCTTCTCCTAGCTGGGCCCTGTGGTGTATTTGTCACATGCCTGTCCATCTTACCATTTGCGTGTTTATTAACAATACCCTGTCTGCATACTGCGTGTATATTCCGACTCCCATGCATTCTGAGCTGTATTTGTTTGAGGGATGCAGGGTCTCATGCTAAACTGTTGGTTGCCAATTTCATGCCTAATATGAAAGCCTCTCAAAGTAGGAAGAAGTCAGAGGGTTGAAAACACGGACCCCTTTTCCACTTCTTCATTGTCCAGGGAAACATAATTTAAAAGGGGGATAGGTCCTTTCTCTGTATGTGCATTATCTGACCCTCGAGAGCCTATGTTTCAAAGCCATTGGTTCCTTTTTATGCTGCAGCCCTTCCTGGGAAGTCCTGGTGATCACATGTTGGGTTAAGTCTTGTTTAGCCAATGGTTAGTGTCAAGCACACAGTATGTGGGCTGGAGCTGTGCGTGTTGGCACTGCCGCGTGGTGGGTGAGACCTGCCTTGCGCCACTGTCCTCACGTAGCTGGAGCCTGGGTATCTAACCTGCAGAGGAGCCAGCGCTGGGCATGCAGACCTTGCTTAGGAGGCGGCCCCTCCCACAGCAGTTGTTTTCCCATCCTGAGCACTGATTCTTGAAGATCCCCGAGCTTCAGGATCACCGTAGCAGGCCCCGAGACCAGAAGCTAAGCTGCTTTTTCCTTGGGACAGAGGGACGTGAGTGAAGATGGTCCCCATGATGATGTTCGGTCCCTTTGGCACACACCTCTCTCTGCCACTTTGGACAGGGTCAGAGAGGGCTTTTCCCTGGCCTCAGCTTTGCTCTAATTTCTAAGTGCCCTGTCCCGTAGGGGCACGTGCTCCATGGGTGGGTGCAGCCACATACAGACCCCGGTTGCACCCCCAGGTGTCAGAGGCCTCAGGTGCTAGAGGTGCCACCCTCCTGAAATGGTTGTGTAGCTGGTCATCCTGGGGGACTTCAGGACTCTTTGTCTCAGGAGTAGCCCAAGTTTTCTCCGGGTTTCCCGCATGCATCCATGCAAGGACATGCAGTGAGCGAGCGTGGTGAGCCAGAGCGCCCCCAGCCTGGCTGAGAGCAGGAGTACAAGGGAGCAGTAGACCCGTTGTGCTGGCTCTGGCTGCCAAGCAGTGCTTCGTGGGTTCTCCTTTGGGAACCAGTGGGAAGAGCCCAGGTTTGGCAAAACTGCCCAAATACTGGCTTTGCTCATCTGTGTTGTTTTTTTTTTTAAGATTTTATTTGTTTATTTTTAGAGAGAGGGGTAGGGAGGGAGAAAGAGAGGGAGAGAAGCATGAATGTGTGGTTGCCTCTTGTGTGGCCCCTACTAGGAACCTGGCCTGCAACCCAGGCATGTGCCCTGACTGGGAATCGAACTTGTGACCCTTTGGTTCACAGGCCGGCGCTCATTCCCTGAGCCACACCAGCCAGGGCTCATCGTGTTCTTATGCTCTGTTTTTACGCATCCATGTTCTTTCCGTGTTCTGGAAAGTCACGGCAACCAGATGCTGGGGAAGCAGGTAAGTTAGCAAGCTAAGAAGCTTGATAACTGGTCATTTATGAGGTCTTGTCGTTATTAACCAGCTTCCTTCCTTGAGGGTGAGCCCTCAGCCATTCTGCATTTTTCTCTCCCAGTGGCCTGTGACTTAAGCTGGACTGGAGGAGGAGAGAATAAACTGTTCTCTCAGTGCGCAATCTCAGAAGCTTAGCATTTACTACCCTTGTTTTCACTGTAAGCTCCTTTTTTTCTTCCTGCATTTTGGCATTTTCTTTCATTGGTCCTAATTATAGTTTTCTACTGATTGTAAGTACCTAGCTGGTTCTTATCAGATACACAGTTTCAAATTTAAAAGTATGCATCTAAATACAAATTTTATTTGTGAACGCGTTTTGTTCTGACTCCTTAAGAAATAGCAAAAGTTATAATCTAAATGCCTTCTTTCTGACTCCCCTCCACCGCCACTTAAAAAGAAAAGTCTTCGGAAGCTTTTCATCCCAGAAGCTGCTGCCACTGAGCCTTGTGGCTCTGGGGTAGGAAGGCGTGAGGATGGGCTGGTGGTGGGTTAGGAGAAGAGGCACCAGCAAACAGAACAGGGCTCCACACTCCTAGCCTGAAGGAATCCTTGGGTGAGAAGGACTGAATCCACAGCTTAGTGGGCGGGGGACAGCCTGTATGGGCTGCCACCACTCTGTCAGCCCCACCAACCACCACCCTGCTCCAGGGGCTGAGGGGAAGCAGTCACAGCATGGCCACTACAAACGGTGCGTGAAGGGAGGGCAGTGCCCTGCCAGGAGGGTTGGCTGGCTTTTGTGGGGCTGCTCCAGAGAGGAGCCAGAAGAACCTGGACCCAGAGTGCACCTGGCACGGGCCCGCAGAAGGCAGGGGCACCCAGAGGGCAGGGGAGCAAGGAAGTAGCCAAGTGTAGCAGAAGTGCGAGGAGGGAAGCAGTTCCTCGCCCTGGGGCGACCAGGTAGGCCAGCCTTGACCAGTAATGCTCGCCCAGGGAGACTTGCTCGGCTTCATACACGGAGGTCTTTTGGACAGTGTGAGCTGGCAAAAGTGGTGGAGTTAGGAAGTTTATACTAAACTTTTACTGTGTTCGGCTCTTTGCCCTTTTTTCAAGTGTACTATTTTCCTTTGGTGGCCTTATATTTTTCAAATTAGTGTTGAGCAGTGACTGTGATTCAGGGTTTTAATGACACAGGATGTTTTCAGGTCCTTTAAATGTGCTCGAAGCTATCAAAATAGCCTCCAAACAAACTTGTTTTTACCAAGAACTTGATTTTGGAATAAGTTTAGCTATATGGAAAAGTTGCAGAGACAACACAGAGTCCCCAAAATACCCATCATCCTACTTTGCCTCACGTGAAATCTGCACAACCACCTGACACCTGTCAACACCAAGAAGTTGACATAGGCACCACTATTGACTAAATTGCAAACCTGTTTGGGATTGGACCCGTTTCCCCCTCAACATCCTCTTTCTATTCCAGGGTCCCATCCAGGGACCACATTGTGTTTGGTCGCCATGCCCCTTGATCTCCTCTGGTCTAGGACAATTTTAGACCTTCCTTGTTTTTCACAAACACGATGCTTCGGAAGAGTAATGGTCAGAGGTATTTCATGGACTGTGCCTCAGTTTGGGTTTGTCTGATGTGTTTTGGTGACGAGGCTGAAGTTTTGGGCCCAGGAAGGACCCCCGTGGTGGTGGGTGCCCTGGTGCCTCCTGTCAGGGTGCCTGACTGTCACTGCCCTGGTGAAACAGGATTCGTGCTGATTGATGGGAATTGGGCCCAGGGCCCTGACGTGTTGTTTGGGGTCATAGCATGACCCCAGGATTCTTATTCTGGGAGGACCTTCATGCTTGTTACCCTGCTGGATTCTTCCCATTTGCAGGTGAAGACACTTGGCACCTGGAGGGCTTCGTACTTCCACGTACTGGGTCAGAGGCGGAATGGGGTCCAGGTGCCTGCGTCTCTGGCCACTTTTTGCACACACGGACACTCCCGGGAACTCTGCAGGGACAGAGGTGTCCCCAGGTGCTAGTGGACCTGAACCCCCGATAGAGCTGGTTTCCGGTCAGCGGTGGACTGCATCCTTCCGGAGCTTGTGACCTTGGCATTTGTGTGGCCTACAGCTTGGGTCTGCATACTTGGTTTCTTGGCGCTTTCTCTGCAGGTGGGAGGATGGGTTTGTGCTGCGGGTCTTTGTGAGAGTAGGTGGTGGGCTCTGCGACGTTGTTCTCTTCCAGCTCTTTTCTGTCCCGTGAAGCTACATGTTATCGTCCGAGGGCCTTTGCCTCCTGCCACAGAGTAAGCTGTGGGCTGTTACATTGAGGCTTTTCGATTGAACCAAGAGCAGAGTATGGAGTTTCTGCTGGCCAGAATTCAGGAGCTAGGAAGTTTGGGAAAGTCATGAGCTTGGTTTGTTTTCCCACCCATCTACAGCTTTGCCCTCCCGTCTCCTTTCCACACCACCCTCGGAAAAGCAAGCGGTTATGAAGCTGGGAATGGTTGGAAGGAAGATGGGACACTGACACAAGGGGAAAAGCATTTGGGGAAAATGATGGTGACGGCTCCTGGCAGTGGGCAGAGAGGCCTCAGGCTGTTGAGGGCTCACCCGGGACTGTGGCCAGTCTGCAAGCGTGTGTCAGGTGCTCGGAGTTGGCCAAGACGAGGCAAAATATGGGCTGGCCTGGCTGCCAGCCCTGCTCGTCTTCCTCCTCCTCTCCTTGGTTCTGGCAAGCAGACTCGAAATTGGTGAGTGGTGGAGGTGTGCTGAATGTCACGCGAGGCACAGTAGATCTCTCTCTGCATGCTGATGATGTCGGGGAGTTTTCTTGCGGGAGCTGGCCGTTAACACTGTGACGAAGTCTCTGTGTCTAAGAAAGTCTTCATTCAAAACTTGTGTCGAAGGAGCGCAAGAAAGGAGAGCGTCTGTTTGTGGTGCCTTTTCAGGTGTCAGAATAGGTTGTCAGGTAGTCATTCTCGGTTAGAAATAAGCTGGGGCTGTCTTCTGCATTGCAAGCCAGGGAAGTTTACATTGCTTGGAGGGGTGTTTCTGCCAGACGACATTTATTTCTATGGCCAGTGGCATTCTAGGGGTCTGTTTGTATGTTTTCCACTTGTTTGTTTGTTTGTTTGTGTTGTGTTTCAAGGAGAGAGAAACTTCTGATTTTTAAAAAGGAAAAGTCTGACGGCATTAACCTGGCATTTTCCTTACAGGACAGCCGGTTGGGCTTATTAGAACACTTATCCGTGTCACCGTGGGCATAAGTTGATGTGTGGGAAACACTGATGGAGGGGAAAGGAAATCCAGGGCCTTTGAGGGCTGTAGGAAGTTCCCACACGTCCCTGTGCTGCTCTCAAGGATCTTGCACTTTGCCTGGGGAGCTGCCGTTTCTTCGGGGGTACACAGGCCATGGGCCAGCAAGGGCAGAGTGCAGCTCAGTCCACACTGAGGTTGAAGGACACAGGAGGACAGGGCAGAGCTGGTGCGTCAGGGTCAGTGAGGGGAAGGTGATGGGGCTGCTGCTGCAATCAGAGGGGTGGGAAGTGCTGAGGGTCCCTAGCCCAGCAGAGGGGACCAGAGAGGGGGAGGGGTGCTGGAGAGGAGGGGTTGGTAGGGCTGGAGCCCCAGAGAAAGGCTCTCATTTCATTGGAAGTACCACGTGCTTTAGGTTTTATTTTAGCTTTTGACCTTGTAGTCTTGGAGGCTGAAGAGGGTTTCCTGTAAGGTGCTGGGGTCAGAAGCTGGAGAGTGGGAAAGAGGAGGTAAACGTGTTGGCCCAACACCTGGTGGCCCCACCTCACCACTTACTTACCAGATAATCTATTTTTGATCAGGTTAGGTGTTGCTCAGATTCCCAAACTAGATCCTGGGGGAAAATGTTGGCTGCATAAATGTAATTCCCAAGGGAAGGTTTGTGTTTAACTGATGTGTAATTTACATGACTTAGGTTAGAAACTCAGTTTCTCCTTTAGTTGTCACCTTTAATATGTTAAATTGTTAATTTTAGCAAAACACAAGGCACGGAGACTGTCTATTGTATTGTTTTCTGACTGATAATAGATTTTACTGG
>PVIA01018204.1:0-13426 GCA_004024845.1 Tonatia bakeri
TCAGAATTAACCAAATAGAAATAGAATAAGATATGAGAAAGTTAAGAATGGCCTATATCCTATAAAATTTAATAAAACTGTCTATCACCTTTTAAGTCAAAAGGTTTATTGTGGCTAGATCTCCCCTCTATTTTTCCTTATATGCTTATTTTGATGATTAAAAGGTGGTGGGATTGTTATATATTTTTATTTGAGGTTTATTGATTCAAATAATTCCAATGAAGTTGTATAAAATAATTTCTTAATCAGAGAATAAAATCCCCTCTAGTGAAATAGCCCCTAAATGTCTAAAAGTTGTTGAAGTAACAGCCCCTCCTTTACCTTGAATAGGAATGTATATCAATTAGAATTAGACAGGCAAAGAAATAAGAGAAGCTGGTTAGCTATTACAAACTGAACATGTAGAAACAATTACCAGAGACCTCTATTCAATTGAGCGTACCCTTTTGCCCCATGACAAATTCTGAGAATTTTAATAAACAATAAGACATTCAAATTCTGTACATACAGTTATTTCTAATTGTTTGCATTTAATAGGTTACTAGATTAGCATGACTAGATGTTTGGGTAAAAAATTTCCTGCTTCACCTAATCGCAAATGTTAATCATTGCCAAAAATGAAAATATAAAACTCTGTTTGTACTTGCAATAAACGGAACAGAGCTTCACTGTCCTTTGAGTCGTGTTGTCGTCTGTTACCCATCGCCGACGCCTTACCCACCTTCAGGAGACCCTTGACCCAGCTGCGGCCGGACCGCAGCAAACAAAATTGCTGAATATTATTAGGGAAGCTGTCTTCTGTGGTTGTAATAGATTTTTACTCAGCTAAACTAGCCTGCTTCAATGACTGATGCTGTTGCGATCGTCTGAAATGCGTTGTGTGTACCAGCCCAGACTAACAACCTAACAGCATTTCCTTGACTTTAAAGCCACTGTAAAATGGGGATCTTTGAGTAATGACCAAATTTTCTGATTCCGATTTGGAGGAATTTTTTCAGTTTTATACTCTATTTCCCCAAGTACTGTACTACAAGGGATGTACTGTGTGAAAAATGAAGGCCTTTTTTTAATAGCTAAGAGATAATTAGCATTTTAAAATATGAGAGTTTTTCTTTATTACTTTGATAGCTGGTCCTAAGAAGGAGGACACTGGCATTGACGGAGGGACTGCTACGTGCCTATCACTTGTGCTTATTAAATACAACATGTACCACCTGGTTTAATCCAGGCAACAGCTCTGTGAGGTCGGCCTTGTTATCTCTGTGTTTCAGAGGAGGAAGGTCATCTGCCTTTTGAGTGATGAAGCTGGGGTTGAAATTTAGCTTTCTAAATTCCAGTATTTAGTACAATCTGGACTGATTCATGGGGTACCACCTTCACTCCTTGGCCCTGTTTCTAGTAGTTGTTTTCAGAAAAATGTAAGCCTCAGGTGTGAATAACCTTCCTATATGACAGATTAGGTCCCCACATCAAATCCCCAGGTTACAAGCTTGTAATTTTAGCTGTTATGCATAAAATAGGTTTCTCCTGTCTTACCTGGCTATAAATGCAAAAATATAACCATCGTATTTTTTCTTCTTCCCCTCACTTAGCAATGGTGACCTAGACCCCTGGTCAGGAGGTGGAGTAACCAAGAACATCACAGACACCTTGGTCGCCATCACTATCCCGGATGGGGCCCATCACCTAGATCTTCGAGCCAACAATGCCTTTGATCCCACGACTCTGCTATTAGCCCACTCCTTGGAAGTTAAATACATGAAGCAGTGGATCAGAGATTTCTATGCCAGTCTGAGAAACACACGCTGAGAAACTTGTGATCATTTTCAGTTCTTCTTTTATGTTCCTTCCACCCACATTCCCATTCATTTTCATTCTCTACACAAAATTACTTTCCCTTGTTTATCTTTGGATTTGGTGAGGCAAAGGCTGAGACAGAAGAGAGGGTGATGGTGGTGACAGCGGCCACCCCACACCCCAGGTCCTTGCCTTCTGTGACCACTTCTGGGAAGAATCTCTTTGTGGCAGCTTTCCCTCCCTATCAGGGCCCTCATAACTGCAGCAGGGTTCCTGCCTTTCACAAGAGGGGAAGTCAATTCCTTTCTTTCTCTGCAAGCAGAGGTTTCTCTTGGTTTTCAGACTGAAATCTCTTTGGCCCATTTGTCACTCCTCACCCTTATCCTCCCAAAAGGAAAAGCTGAAGGTAGGTAAAGATGATGTAAATGCAGCTGATAGAAGGGATGTCTGATGCCAACCCAGGAAAAAGGAATCACTTCATGTGTCCTTGATTTAACGACTTGGAACTGTGCTGTAAATAAAGAGTAAAGCGGCTCCTTGTCCCTGTGTGCTGCTCCTGCAGCTCACTCCAGCTGTTGGGATCGCTGTGTGCACTGGGCTTGGCTGGTTTTGGAAAGTCCTTTAATTTTCTCTCTTCTACTTGGCAGCTTTTCTTAGTTCTGGGATATTTGCCACTGTGGGACTGCCAGTTAGAAGTCTGGCCTCTTTTTGCTCCATTTCTCTTTGTTTCTAAGGTCAGTTTTGTGGTAATTTGGTTACACGTTGTCAGTTTGGGAAAATGACTCTGTTTTGCTTTTCCTTTTACATCAGAGCACGCTTTTATATGCTGTGGTCACTGATGATACTTTCTTAAGAAGTCTTTAAAAATTGATGAGTCAACTATTCAAAAAGTAGACTGCAGTTATGTTCAACTTTGTTTTTAAATTTTATTTTCTGGTGGTTGATGCTGCTGCCACTGAAGCCAGAAGTGTCGGGACATTAAGAGGCAGGTGCACGAGAACTTTCTGTGTGGCTCCAAAAGGCAAGCTAATTCATGCAGGCAGCATATTTGACATTAATAAATGACCGAGTCGTTGCTATTTCCAAAGGGTTGGCTTCTTTCAAGCAGTTCTTACACTGAAACCTTTCTTCAGAAGAGCTTTTCTAGGAGAACAAATAGGGTTGGATCCAAACCTTTCAGGGGCACAGAGAGAGATTCTATTCTATTGAAAGATTTCTTCTCCCTTGTTTCTTTTTATTTTCTCTCAAATTTTTTTCACCTTGTCTTTCTGCTTTTTAAAAACTGTACCTTGACCTTGATCATTACTAGAGCACTTTTTTTTAAAAAATGCATATATAAAGTAATTCTTAAAGTTAAGAAACTGAAATATTTTCCTTATTTTCCCTGGCATCTGGGAGGCACAGAAAAATCTTTGTCTGGTTTCAGAAGCCTCCGGTTCTCATTGTAATGAGTTGCCCATCAAAGCATTTGGTCACTGTTTTCATTTCAACATCAGAGAAAAGTCTGCTGAGGTGGGAATTTAAGGGTCAAAACAATACTAGGTTCTAGTTTTTAGTTATCGTCAACTAAGAAGTTATATAACATGGGCTTTATGGGCTTAATGGAGGATTTTCTTACTATTTATTTTAGGATACTATTTATTTTGAGATATTTCCCTTAAATATTTTACATGTTTAAAAGCATTAAAATAATTTGTTACTTCATTTAATATTATTTGGATGAATTGCATTTTGTGAAGAGAATAACTGCCAAAAGAGACAATTTTTCTGCAAATATAATTTGGTCTTATGTTTTCCTTTATGTACATTTTATGATAGATGGCAACCTTAATTAAATTTAGCCTAATTACAATGTGCTGAAATTTAGTTTTAAATTGAAAAATAATTAGAACATCAAATAAACCTTATTTAAAATGTCTCTCTAAAAGATGATGCTTTTGAAAGACCAGGAAAGACAAAGATAATTGAGGTGGTTTTTATCTTCTGGTTTTTTACTTTAACTACTTAGAGTCAATGGGTAAAACTAAGGAAAATTGGGGATCTTTCTTAAGAGTTCTGTAGAGTCAAGAGATTATCCAGAGGAGCCAGTGTCTAGTCTAGCATATTAGAGAGTGAAGACACCCCGGATACCCAGGCCAACCCCATCGTTTGTAGGTGGATGGCACTGATAGGAACACAGTGTAAGGCCTCACTCAGCTTATTTTTGACAGAACTGGGCCATGAATCCAGGTTTGTTTGTTGTTTTCTCTTTATTAGTGTAGCTCAATCTTTGTTTGTATATAAGAAACAACCTCACCAAACCTGCTTAAGCAAAAGAGGGAACTTTCTGAAACTGCAGAGTTAGCCCCAGGACTTGGGTAACCAGGGGTCATGAGTCAATGGAACTGGGGTCTGGAAAGTCATTCAAAGTCCAGTCTGCCATTTCTCTTTCTGTCGCCTTGAACAGAGGTCACCAGTTGTCAGCCTGTGAAGGAGATTTTTCTCTGAGATGTTTATAGTTTGGCTGGCAGTCTACTGTGTGCATGTGCATCACAGTTACCTAAAGGGCTTGTTAAAACATTGATTGCTGAGTCCCACCCCAGAGTTTGTAATAAATAAATCTTAGGGTGGATCTTGGGGAGTTTTGTCTCTAACAATTTCCCAGATGATGCTGGGTGATCACACTTTGAAAACCACTAGATGAAGGAATTCTGATTTTCTATTTCTTCAGACAGGGCATCTCCCTTTAGTTCATCTCACTCCTGTTGTCCTGCCTGACCCCATTTGAGTCTGGAAGCCCTGCCTCGCATTTCTCTTCCCATTGCTGCTTCATGCTGTCTGTAGACCAATTTTCTCTTCTTTGCTTGCTCAGGGCCCATGAGGACTTCCCAACGTGGTGTCCTCATGCCGCAGAGGCTGTACCTCAGAAGCCCACAACTTTCAGGTGGTTAGTGGGGGGACAAGTTCATAAAAACATGGCATCAGAGATTCACTATTTGGGGTGAAAGGTGGGGGGTTCAGGCAACTCAGTATGTATCTATCACACAACATGTCTGGGATCACATGTGTCTAACAAAGTGCCAAAGACTTATGTAATAGAAAGTTCTATAGTTAAGCAAGTTTGGAAAATAATGGATTAAACAAAGTTAAATAGTTGCATTTTTAAAAAAACTGTAAATATGAATTGTAACTCTCCAAAATGGTAATCAAGAATTCAACTTTTCTATTTTTCTTTAGCTAAAGAAAGGAAGAGAGAGAGAGAGAGAGAGAGAGACATTACTTTGTTCTGCTTATTTATTTATTCACTGGTTGCCCTGATCAGAGATACAACCTGCAACCCTGGCATATTGGGACAACACTCTATCCAACTTAGCTACCCAGCCAGGGCTATTTTCCTACTCTTACAGAGCTACAGGCATATGGTATTTTTCTAGAACCTGGAAAATACAATGGTTAAGAGCAAACACAGTATCTGTCTTAATAAGGTTTACATTCTTCTGGGGGAAAAGATATGGAATGTCAAATCATACAATGAGTTTGTATAATTTTAAGTGCTATGAAGAGTGGGGGCTCTTAGGGCATTTGTTAGAGAATCTGAGTTAGTCTGTGGGAATAAGTCTCCTTTTTCTAGATGTGAGATTTTAGCCATTATCAAAATGATGAGTGGGAGCTACACTAGGAAAAGGAAGGGAAAAAACAGCTTGTGCAAAACCCCTGAGTGTAGCATGTTCAAGGAACTGAAAGAAGGCCACCATAATGGAATAGTGGATGACCAGAGAGAAAGTGACATAAAATGAATCTGGAGGTGTGATAGGGAAAAAGCTCATTCATGTAGACTATGGTAAGGAGTCATTGTAAGGAATGAGAATATATTGATTGTCCTTAATCAGGGGAGTGACATGAACAGATTTTTGTTAAAAAACATCACTCTGGAAGAATATCTATTCAAGTCCTCTGAGTGTTTTTTACTTTAATTGTTATTTGGTGTTTAGTTATATGAGTTTCCAAATATTTGCTGATCTGGCTTAATCTAGAAATTGATTTTACTGTTTGGAGGAAGACTGTCAGCCAAAATTTTGACAGAAAGATAGCTTACTTGCCGTAGTAGATAGATGAACAGAGAGGGAAAGAATGATGTTTTTAACATAATGAAGTAGTTTGTAAAAAATAAGCCCGAGTACCTGAAATCACTGTCCTCCTACTTGGCTCATGAGTGAACTGTTGCACCCACTGTGGCTCACCTGGTTCTGCTGTGTGGCTGCAGAGCGGAGACTGGGTCAGTTGCTTTGGCCACAAAGATGTTTGGGTCTGTTGCCAAACTTCCTTTGTGGCTTTGGGGGAGTGGTTTTAACCATTTATTTCGTTTTGTTTCATAACTTTAGAAATCTGAGGTAAATAGCCAAAGAAAGATTTACAGAAAACTAGAAACCAATAACTCCATGATATCAATCTTCAAATGAAACTTTCTGCGCAGGTGATCTGCAGAGTGCTCTGACACAGAAGGTGCACCAGAAGCACTCCTGAGTAAGTGCGACACAGTGAGGTAGCCAGGTGATTTAGTAAATGGCTTCCTTCTCTCATCACCAAAAGTCATTGAATTATTCTTGTTTCAGAAATCTCCCTTACAGTTGACAAAAGACATTTCATACGTTACCATGATGTCAGTTCATTGGGTCAGTCTACCTACCTTCAGAATGGATGATACAATGTCAACTAGTAAAATATCCATCTACTTTGTTTTAAGGAACTCATGGGAAGATTTCCACCATCTCTTGTCTCCTTTTCTGATATCAGGAGTTTACTCTTTAAGTCTAAGCCAGTAGTTTTCAGCTGGTAGCACTTTTGCCCTATAGGGGACATTTGGCAATGTCAGAAGATGTTATTATTTGTAACAACTCTGGGTAGTAGGGAGTTGCTGCTGGCATATAATGAGTAGACAACAAAGATGCTACTAAGCATCCCATAATAGAAAGGACAAACTCCCACAACAATGTATATTATATGGCCAAAATAGCAATACTGTTAATGTCTAACCTAAATCTCTATCATAATTTAAGGACCTTTTTTCAAGTTTTATCTTGCAAAGGAGATGAAAAATTGATCATTCAAATCATCCAATAGTCTTATACTCTAAAAAACACAATAGTGCATTGTTTAGAATGTGTAGTCTCAAATTCAGAGTGTAATGTTTAGAATGTACACTCTTCTCTAAAAATGAATAAACTTTGTTTTGGAGATGGGTTCTCAATTGACTCTTGAAATTTCTCTTCCCTGGGCCAAATATTTTCAATTCTGTGGATTGTTCCTTTATCATTCATTCATTCAAATATTTATTGAATAGTAACTCTATGCAGGTACATTGTAAATAGTAATAATAATAATAAGAAGAAGAAGAAGAAGAAGAAGGCAAAGCTCAATTCTTAATCAGAAGGTAATTTTTAATGAGTAGAAACATTCACAATGTCAGATTAAAAACATTGGGCTAAGAATCTGTTCCATTCAGGGTGCTGTTAACATGAAAGCAGAAGTGATGAATTCATCCTGAAGGTCTGAGGAAGGCTTTAAAGGAGAAGTAACATTTGAACTGAGACTTGAAGGATGAGAGTTTGCATGGTGGATGGGTCTTAGTAAGAAAAGCAATAAAAGCACTACTCATAAAAACAAAAGTTATGAATCATCTATTAATACAAACCAAACCAAAAATTATTAATTCATCTATTACAAACCAATCATGTTACTGTGATAAAACAGACATAGCTCCTCTCATTTAGGGGTCATAAAAAGAGGCAAAGGAAACCTCCTCTCTAATGCTTATACCACACTTTATAGACCTCAGAACTCTGCTGTCTGCCTTTTCTCATTTGAGCCCCTCAACAACCCTGGGAGAGAGGAAAGGCACATAATAATGATACCTCCATGTTATAAAGGAGGACCACTAGGCCAAGGGAAATAAAGTAACTCATCTCCAGCTCCAGCCATGGCCACTGATCTGGCTAGTGGCAGTTGTCTGATCCCAGATCCTGAGCTTTTCTACTATTCTTTTGAATCAAAGGCAATTCCTGTTGGCAGAGGGGCAAGCCCACGTCTTTCTACCCACTTCTTGCCCTGCTGTCATCTCTGTGTTTTGTTTTCTGCTGGCCCTGATGCTGAAGGAGTTTTTCAGTTTTTCCAGTTCCAGTTGCTGAGGAAAAGAAGGAGAGAGAATTGCTGTGCTATTGCCGCCCATTTGCAAACTTATTTCTACTTCGATTCTCCAAACTGTTTGAAGAGTAAGGAAAACTGGGATGTGGGTCAGAAAATTCTTTTGTTTGTCTTACTGTTTGATAATATATGCAACCTCTCTGGGTGGTTTAAGCGGTTTAGGTGCTTTCTATAAAAGGAATCTTTTAATGACAAAACTAATGTGATTATCTGAGTGAGTGTGAGAGGCATATTCAAGGCTTACAGCAAATCTGTTAGAATAGCTGAATGTATCTGCTTAATCCTTTCTCTAATGTGGCTGAACAATGCTCTGGGAAGCCATTGGTTCATTCTCCCTTCAAGTAAATGCCTGTCTCCAGAGATAGGGGCTGTTTGCAGCTTTTGATACCCTTGCTTCATCTTCTCAGCTGCACAAAAGCACAGGAAAACCTGGAGGAGCCCCAAGCACTTGCAGACACCAATGTCTCCTCTGAATGCTGAGGGCAGAACATACAGCACATGGGTGCTTTCTCCACAGCATGTGGAGAAGCCGGGGCTGCGGTCACCAGTGGGAATGGTGTCTTGGAGAAGGGTCCCATTCTAGTGAATGGTTTCATTGGGTGCTGGGTGAGGGATCACCTGTGGAAGCTTAAAACATACCTGAGTTGTAAGAATTGCTTAGTTATTCCTTTTATGGGGAGTAGGGGAGGAAGGGAAGCATTAAAAGAGGGAGAAAAGTGATACTGATTTGGGTTATGCAACTTGTCCTATGACTTTGAGCCAAAATGAAATCCTTCTGAGTCTGTTCTCTCATTTGTGAACTCAGGTTAATAACATCTGCATAAAAATTTACTGTGAGAACCAAAGTGCAAATGTGGACATGAATGTGAAACTGTCACAGCCAGTCTGGGACTTCTGATAACATGTTGTACACTTTTATCTTACTTTCCTTAAAGTACTGCTTTTTTTTTTTAAATAGTCTTGTTTTCTATATGTATGATTCAGTTTCACTCAACAAAATGTTTATTAGCTGTTTACTCTGTGAAGAGCATCATGCCCAGTTCTGGGGATAGAGGTATGAGTAAGTCTCTGATCTTTAAGCAGGTCACAATCTTAACAGGGAGACATGTATGTAATATTCAGCTTTATAAACATGTATCAGAAGTGATTAGTTCTAACTTGGGTACACTAACACTAATGGCTAAACCCTGAACAGTGCTTATTGTTTGCCAGGAGCTGAACCATATTCTCTACATACATTACCTCATTCAATTGTTAGAGCCTTACGAGGTAGGAGCTATCGTTCTCTTTTAACAGGTGAGGAGGCTGAGGCTTGGTTTGATCAATTACCTCACCTTGCCCCAGAACCACAGATGGTAAGTGATGGGCCAAATTAGAGTCCCAGATCTGTCTGACATTACAGTCTGAACTCTTTGTCATCGTGCTGTGCTGCATCTCATGTTAAGGAAGACCTCCCAGAAGAATTGACCATAGCTGGGTTTCAAGGCAGAATTTGAAGTTTTCCAGGAGTACAGAGGAAAAGAGTGTTTCAGGCAGATGCAACAACATAGGTAAAGGCACATTGGCTAGAAAGTGTGCAGAGAGGAACTAGGAGCAGTTTGTGGTGAGTGGTGGAGTGGGGCAGTTGGAGGAATAAGTAGGGGCCAGATTATCTCTCACCTGCACCTTGGGGGAAAAAGTAGGCAAATTATTTATTTTAATTTTCTGTCAAAAAGCATTTTGTAGCAAGTGGGAACTGTTGCCACCTTCATTTTGAAGAATCACAAAATATACTTCAAATTTTAGAATTAGAAATCTTTCAGGATGGAAAGCACTTAAGAGATAATGAACTCATTCTATGCAAGAGCAAATCAAGGCTGAATAGATATGAATGTCTTAATCAAGGTTATAAACTAGTTTAATCAGCTGAGCCAAGAATATTTATCTTATTTTTACATGAATTATGGTGGTTAAGTGAACATTAAATGAGAGTTACAGGATTATTTTTAGGTGCACTTATGGAAATTGGTGAATGAAAAAAAGGCAGAGATATATTGAATAATCTAAGGAATTAAAATAAAGTCCTTAGCTGAAGCTGCAAGTTTCTCACTGGGAACCTTTGTGACAGCTCTTTAGGGAGAGTGGTGTTGATATGTAAGTGAATTAACTAAGCTGATCCTGGGAATCAGGTTTGTCTGGAAGGTGGAGTATGGGGATAACTTCATATGTCTACTTATTAATTTTCATTGGCTTCCTTAAATGGGAGCCTGCTCTTGTTTTCACTGAGTTCATAATCTGAAAGCTAGGACAGGGAAGAAAACAGGTAACTGCAACCAACTGCAATTAGTCATGTAATAAGGAATAGGGTGCTATGGCAGCTCAGAAGGGACATGAGTAATTCAACTGTGTTCTGGATGGGTGAGCAAAAGTTTTTCAGGGCATGGAGGGAAGTTGTCACTTGCAGCTTCAGCTAAGGACTTAAGGTCTGAAAGATGAGTAAGAGTATGGAGAAGGGAAGGGCAAAGAGTGGTCTAGATAAAAAGAAGAGTTATGGCAATGCCCCATGGATAGATACCACTGCAGTGGGAAAATTTCCTTGAGTGTGCTATTCCCATCTGGTGTAGCTCCTGGGCAGTGTGTGAGATGGGAGTGATGAGATTTTCTTCTCTGACCTCCCTTTCTCCAATATGCATGGTTCGATGGAGAGTCAGTGTAGTAGAGTGCCACAACTCAGACAGGAAGATGGAAATACATTGACAGTGTCACAGTGAGTGGGTGCTGATGGGCTGGGCGCACACTGAGTGATTGCACAAAATGAAATCTCTCATACTCCCCCTCCACACATCAGTACAGCCATCCCAGTGACCTGAGAACCAGTCTTCTTAAAGGGGCTACTTCTCACCTCTGGGACTGAAAACACAAAGGCATGAAATCAATGTTCTGAATGTAAATGAGATAAATAAATGTCAGTGCAGCAGGAGGGGGAGCAATAAAGTGAGCAGGCCTGAGTGATGGTGGTAACCTGCTGAATTCCCAGGTCACAGAGTAATTTACTGACTGGTCCTTGGCCACTGGGTAAATTATCCAGACAGCCTGGGTTCTGGTGTGAAGCCTCCTGCTGTTTATGTTATTAATACCAGCAGCAACCAGCAGGCGTTGGTGGGAGCAGAGAAGAGCAAACCAAGTCCCCAGACTGCTGAGTGAGTGTGGAGGCACCTCCCAGGGCCTTTTTAGCTGGACCTCAGCTGGAACACGAACCAGCTCCAGCATTCAGGGTTTAGCCCAGCTGTCTCATAGTCCCCAGGCAGAGGCTCCCCAAGGATGGTCCAGGGCCCGCACACAGGGAGAAGACACCCAACTGCTGGGGTCTGACCAGCTTATGTCAAAGGGCCTCTGCTGTACCCCCCTTGCAGCTGACTGGAGAGTGATATTGAGGCCTCCCTAGGATAACTTAAATTAATGTCCATGGGGCAGAGTCAAACACTCCTCTTTGACATGGCGTGAGAATTAGACTTCGCTGCATTCACATGGGGCCAGGGAAAGTGACGGTGTCTATTTCAGGGTTTAATCAATTGGGAGCTTGACCTCAGGTAACCCTGAAGGGACTTCAGGGGGCAACTGGTGTGGGATTGGTGCCCTCTTATCCCATGTCCCTCTTGAAAATATGATACCATATTAAAGGCTCAGCACATAGTAGACATTTCCAGTCAATGTGAGTGTACTTCCTTTTTCCTTCTCTGACATTAAGTGAATGGCTGACTGATCATTATCTTCTTTTCCCTCCAGGACTGTGGTTCTCATCCAGGGGCAAGTTTGCTTTCCAGAGAACATTGCCAATATCTGGAGGGACATTTTTGGGTATTATAATTGGGGAAGGGAGTGCAACTGGAACTTATTGCGCGGGGGCCAAGGATGCTGCTAAACATCCTACAAAGCTCAGGACAGCCCCCACAACAAAGAATTAACCAGTTCAAATATTGAGTGCTGTGGTTGAGAAAACCCATTGTAGAAGATTTTGCACACTGCAGTCACAGTAATCCTTTAAAATACAAATCTTAAGTCATTTTCTTGCTTAAAAACAGTCCCAAATGGTTTAGTCAGCATCATCATAAATGCATCCCTAAATATCACTCAGTGTGTCCTGGACCCATGTCCTGTGGTCGGCACCGTGCAAAACTGCAGAGATACAGCTGCGTAGATGCTGCCCTTGAACTGATGATTACAAGACACTGACTTTCCATCATCTCTGGGGTAAAGTCCAATGAACTGAGGGTAGACAGGGGATGTAGGGGCCTGGAAAATGAGAATTTGGTTTTGGGACATGAGGAATGATTCTGTTGTGGGATATCCAAGCAGATGGAGCAGAAAGGACAAGAATCAGCTTACAAAAATGGCAGAACTTTCTACATCCACAGGGATGTGGGTGAAGAATTGTGTATTTTGAGTGAATAGAACTTCCAGCTCCTCAAGTCCCAAGCCTGAAACTCAGGTTTACTTTTTGACTCTTCTCTCTTCCTCAGGCTATTAAAGTCTTTTTTGATTTCAAAAAAAAATTTATTTATTGGTTTCAGACAGGTGGGAGGCAAAGGAAGAGAGAGAGAGAAGAAAGGAATGGGGAGAGAGGGAGAAAGTAGGGAGGGAGAAGGAGAGGGAGAGGGAGAGGGAGAGGGACACAGAGAGAGGTTTGTTGTTCCACTTACTTATGTGTTCATTGCTTGATTCTTGTTTGTGCCCTGACTGGGAATTAAACCTGCAACCTCAGCATATCAGAAAGATGCTCTAATTGTCTGAACTACTTGGTCAGGGAAGGGAACTGTGTTTTCTGTTTCAGTAAATAAAACTTCCAGCTACTCATGTCCCAAGCCAGAAACTCAGATTTCCTTTTTGACCTTTTTCTTTTAGGCCTTCTTTGTTTTTAAATATATTTTATTGAATATGCTATTACAGTTGTCCCATTTTACCCTTTTATTCCATTCCACTCTGCACACCCCCCTCACCCCCACTTCCCCTCCCCCCTTTGTTCCTGTCCATGGGTTGTACATATAAGTTCTTTGGCTTCTCCATTTCCTATACTATTCTTAATCTCCCATTGTCTATTTTCTACCTACCATTTATGCTACTTATTCCTTGTACCTTTTCCCCCCATTCCTCCCTCCCTCTCCCTGCTGATAACCCTCCATGTGATCTCCATTTCTGTGACTCTGTTCCTGTTCCAGTTGTTTGCTTAGGGTTTTTTTTTTTTTTTTTTTTTTTTTTTTTTTTTTTTTTTTTTTTTTTTTTTTTTTTTTTTTTTTTTAGGTTTGGTTGTTGATAGTAGTTTGTTGTGATTTACTGTTCATATTTTTAATTTTCTTCTTTTTCTTAGATAAGTCCCTTTAACATTTCATATAATAAGGGCTTGGTGATGATGAACTCCTTTAACTTTACCTTATCTGGGAAGCACTTTATCTGCCCTTCCATTCTAAATAAA
>PVIA01018205.1:0-13460 GCA_004024845.1 Tonatia bakeri
AGAAATCATCTATATCTTGAGAGGAGCTTGGATTACATTATATTGCTGTAAACATGTATCAAAACTCAGTTTCACTTAAGATTTGTGAATTCCATTGTATATAAATTGTGCCTTAAATTAAACACAAAAATACACACATATTTAAAAATAAAAATATATATATACTATATTATTGTGATGTTACAACAAGATCCTCTTAAAGTAATCATCCCATTAGTTATCCTCAGGAAGGGCAGTGGGTATGAAGGGACTGAGCTCTAATGTATTTTTTCATTTCCTTTTTCGGAAATGTGAGTGCTTTGGCACTGCTAAGTCCTCTGTTCTTTTTTTATTTTCAGAACCATACATTGAAAACATTTTCCCAGCTTTTCATATGCCATATGTTAGATTCATTAAAATAACTCCCAAGATAATTAGAAAATGCCAAGTAGTCCATCAGCGGTCACACCGTGTGGAAGGGGCAGGAGATGAAAGGCAGACCTGGACCTGCCTTGTGCCAAACACCTGCATTCCTAAGGGTGCCCTTTAACATGTTTTATCAATAAGCAGTCATGAGTTGTAGAACTAGAAAGGACACGTGAGATAAAAAGTCTAGCAAATATTCACTTTATATTTCTATAGTTCACATACTTTTCATTACCTGCACTTGTATGCCCTTCAAAATACAAGGGTATCAAATTCTTTACCTGTCATTTATTATATTTCACTTATTAGACACTACAATAATGGCTATTTTACAAAAAGATGTTATATCCTACTCTTATTTATAACCTTAAAATGAGAACGTGAATACATTTTGAGTAAGGCAAAATAAAGACACTATACTGTAATTTGGATAAGCTTCTCTCCTTTGCAATAATAATAGTAGTTATGATTCATTTGAGCAGTGATGATATGCCAAGCATTTTGTTGGCTGCCTTACATAGTCCTCACAACTATGATCCGAGATAGTTATTCGTGTAGTACTCATTTTCCTGTAAAAACGTAAAGCACTGAGAGGTTAAGAAACTTGCCTGTCAGTAACAGCCAATAAGTAGTCGAGGCCTGATTTGAAAACTGGCCAGGCTGCCAGGCTTTATACCAATGACACTGGCCATACTCCCTCTTTTAATTAAACGTGTATTTTGTTCATTCATTAAATATGTATTTTCTGAATGCCCACTGTACTCATCAGTGGAGATACAAAGTTCCTGGACTCAAGGAGTTATGAAATCGCAGGCAACACAGCACTAAAAAATACCACTGCTGTATGCTAGGAGCTAAGCTCTTTAAGCCGAAGAAGAAAGACTTAACACAGACACAAACTGTGGTAGCAGAGAGGACGAGTTGGGGGACAGAGAGAAAGACTAAAATCTATGAAGGGTTTGTGAAGAAAGCCCACTAAAGAGTATGAGAAGTTAACTGGCTGAAGAATAAAATGAAGTGTATTCAAAGATCAGAACACAACATGTGGGCATTCGGGGAAAGGGGAGAGTCAGCAGCTAGAGAGAAGAGGGAAGAAACAGCTGGAGAAAAGGGGCTTATCCTGGAATGTGGGCTCCATTTGACTTTCAAAATAATGTAGATCATATCCTGAAAGGAATGAGAAATGAGTACGGAATTTTGGTTAGAGACATGGAATGATAAATTCTGAATTTGAAAAAGATGATTGGCAGGAGTGTGGAAAATGAATCGAATCAAAGGGCAGTGAGAATCTAAAGCAAGAGGCCAGTGAGAAATACAGTTGAGAAAAGATAAAGAGGTGAAACACAGATCAGAAATGATAAAGGTATAAATTGAGGTAGAAATGACAGCCATGGGGAGACTGGTTAAATCCACTTAAAAGGAGAATCCATAGAGAAAAGAATTTTTTAAGCTATGATATTATTATAATTCACATATAATATCTAAGAATATTAACCAAGGGCATAAAAATTACTGACATTGGAAGTTGACTTCATTTTATGAGGGTATTTGACAAGTACTGATACATATATTAATATACAAAACTAGGACAACCAAAAAGAATCTGGTAAGATATAAAACACTGGCATATAAAATAAATGCACATTAATGCTAATGATGTTTCATGTTAAATCTTTACCTGTTATCTTTCATTTAACAAAATTCATGGTCCCATATAATGTATTTCAATCATACAAATTTTGTACTAGTAAAAACTTAATGTTTATTCTACAGAAACTTGCAAGGCTTTACAGCAGATTCCCTGAAGCTACTGGAGGCTGAGTTTAGTATGTCTCCATATGGCTAAGAAACATGAGGCGAAAATATTTTTCCAGGTGGCAGTTTTATTGCAAAGGAACACTTTTTCTTCCTTGACAACTCAGTTTGCTGAGCAGCTTCACCCTCCCCTTGACTCTGTGTTTGGGGAGTGCTTCTATTCTGACTTAAAACAAAACAACATCAAAAATGGATGCCACCAGCAGGTTACTCATCTAATCTTTATTCTAACTTACCAACAAAAAATATGAATTATATTTTGCTTTGCTACATACTAAGTAGCCATTAGAAAGTGAATTAATTATATATCATTAAGGACTTAAAAAGATTATATCCTGCCTACTCTGGCCTCATTCTATCTCTGTAATTTAATTTGGTTAATTCTTATTCTTCCTCCCAATAGTGAATATAAAACAAATTAACATTCAGCATAAATCTCTGGGATATCCTGTGTGTTTCTAAGAATGTACCTGATAGGGAAAAGTTTTGTTTTGTATGTATTTAACAGTGGACAAAGAGAGCCATAGCAGTTGCTTGCTTTCATATACCTTTTATTGGTTAACTTGTTAAAAAAATTCATTGGTTTCACCCTATTATTTCCATTCTTAATTCTTCATGCATCTTTTGGGTATCAACATCTAGGGCTGAGAGGAACACATGTGTTTAAGACCAAGCCATAAAACATCTTGTATGTCCCCTTAGGTTGTGTGGTCTCTCTTCATCCAAATAAACAATATGGTGTTTTAAACAATAATTATCAGAAGAACACCATTTTATATAGCATTGTTGATATAAATAACTTCATGCTATCATTCATCACTTTGCTACCATATACAGGAAAAGTCACCAGGCTCAGGCTGTGAGAAAAACTGGCCTCAAAAGACCCCAAAAGGGTGGAGTTGGTTACTTGTTTAAATTTACCACATCCCAGATTCAGGCTCTCAGCTTTAGAGATTTAGAATCCTGGTTTCATCAGTGCCCTTGAAATGGATCCACTCTTCGGTGTGAATGTAAAACTTATCTATTAATTGCATTTAGAAAAAAGTCTAAACTCAGTCTACAAGGTTCCACTTAGTGTGACCTTTCCTTATCTCTACAGCTTGATCTTATCCTACTGGCCTCCTTTATATACTAAACTTTTAATATGCTCAGCACATTTCACTCTCTCCACTTCGAAAAACATTTTTTTTACTCGCTAAACAAATGTTTCTAGCCTTTAGTTCCAATGTCACCTCCTGACCCCCCCAAACTACTACTTCCCTCTCTCCCTAGTTGTCTGTGTCATATTACCATGTTAATTTCCTTCAGTATGTTTTTCTCAATGTCTTCTGTCTGCCTCACCACTCCAGAATATAAGATTTTTGAGGGCAAGCAACTTGCCTATTTGTTCATTGTTTTATCCCCAGAATACAAAACATAGCCAATCCCATTAGTGGGATCTTAATAATTATTTCATGAAAGAAATGATTAATCCAGTTTACAAGATTTTATAATAATACAAAACTGTCAATTATTTGTTAGAAATATTTTCTGGATTATTATAGTTGGCATAACTTATACAGTATCCCTCTACAGAAAAAATTTCATAAAAAGCCAAATGATAAACATCTTTTGAGCATGTGATCAGAATTAAGGGGGCTTACATGAACCAACTAGTTAATGGGAATGATTAGAACAGACTGATACATCCAGAATTTTTCCCCATAGATACCTAAATGTCAAAGACCAATGGCTAAATGTCTCCCTCTGGAGGTCATTCTTGATTGATCCCTGCCAAAACTTTTCTCTATGGTGTCTCTTCTTTCTTCAGTTGAACTACTCACCACCATCTTTCAGCTTAGTGTTTTCCTTCTTTAATAAGTGAATACATTCAGTCCAATTACTCATTCAATCTGGATTATTAAGACTCATGCTTCAGCCTTCCAACGTGTAAATGTGCCTGTGCAGAATTTGGTCTTCTTTCCAAGTGCTGTGGGATGCTTCCACTTTAGCTTTCAAGTGCTAATGCAAATATAAAAGTGTAAATTTATTCTTAAGTATTGTGTGCATTTTCTAATATATTTTGCTGAAGATCACATTTATTTTGGCCTTGAAGTGATGCTTATTAGAGTATGTAATTATTGCCTATATGGGCACAACAAGATACAGACATACACTGATATTTTACACATATAGTATATACACCAAAGAGAGAATAAAAAGTAGTACAGAATTATGAAAACCACTTTTAAAGTACAACTGAATTTTCAAAATTAGCTGACCGTTCTATTTAGAATACCTTAGTTATTAGTCATAACCTAACTTATGAATTAAAGCTTAAGGATTAAGAACCTTAGTCAAATCATCCATTAGAATACACTATAATAATATTATTTTCACAAAAGAAGGGCAGAAATAAGTAAAATAATCTAAATCTCTACATTATTTAAAAAATTTGAAGCAAAAAATTTAAAATAAGATGACTCATAAACCAATGTTTGACTTAGTAACTGCTCTGGTTATACTACCACCATTAGAAATAACGTGTATACTATCACAAGTTTCAAAATTTAAAATACCTCCCCACAATCAACATGTACTGAGAATCCATTAGAGATGACATCAATACTGGTGGTAGTAGCAATACATACCATATTTTTCAGGCTATTAAGATGCACTTCCCCCACCCAAATTTGGGAGTAAAAGGAGGGTGCATCTTATAGTCCAAATATAGCTTACCTGATTCACTGTAGGGGGGGCAGTGGTAGAGTGGGGTCACAGGTTATTAAATATTTTACCACATTTTTTGCTTCAAAAATTTTTTTCCTATTTTTCTCCTCTAAAACCTAGGTGTGTCTTATGGTCCAATCCATCTTCGAGTCCTAAAAATATGGTATAACCTGAATTTGGAAGCATTTGTTTTGCTCCTAATACTAATGAGATTATTCTATACTGTCGCTTTTATTTGTGTTTATATCAACTTTACATATTTTTCATCACAAAAAAATCATTTTAAATCTTCCATGAATTTCAGTGACTAAAAGAGCTGGATTTTCCCTTTTTGATGACACTGAGTATGGGACCTTGCATAAAGCATTTCTGCTGAGCAAATCAGCTCCAGTCAGCTCTGCTCCTCGAAGGACTGGCCCAGAACACAAGACTGGCATCTGGCCCCAAGCCCGCAGCAGCCTATATCTGACCACCAATCACACACATTACTCCTGTCTTGACACTGAAAACACTCTGCGCCTGTCATCTATTTTCAGGAAAAATGCATATGCATCTTGGGATAATATCCATTTACAACTGGCAACTCAATCCACTGGATTAAATCACACTCTTTGTTTTGATTCAAAGCCAATGTGGCAATGGCTAAAATATGAACACAGGCACTAAGGTGCAATAATGAGATTACAATAAACAAATGAAGGCATTAATGAGAGAAAGAGTTCTATACTACAGGACTCTACAACCTAAAACAGGTTCTCCGAACAGAATAACTATAAATATGTCTCTCCTCCTTTAATGGTGTTAAAATACCCTCTTTTATTAAATCAAATTGATGAAATATAGTCATCGTTAGTCATTTAGGCTTGTTCTCACATTTAAAAATACTGGCCCATAAAGTAAAAAATTTGGGAGGCTCTGGTATAAATTTGGCTATCAAATAAAGGAGAGAAGAAACAGATAAGTGGAACACAGAATATAAGAATATTTATTTTGTTTGTAGCTTTCTTATAAAGATGGGAAAATTAGTGCATGCATATATTTATAGGATCTGAGGCACAAGCTAAAAACATGGAAGAGACTAAAAATAAAATAGAAAGAGGGACTGTTGATGGAATGATACCCAGTGTTGGATGAGACGAGGGACAAATGTTTTTTAAAACAAATGAGGCTGTTTGCTTCTGACAGAGGAAAGAATGTTTCCCTGGGACTGGGGGGCAGAGGCACGTACGGATACAGAGAAAGGTTGAGGATGTCAGCGTTGAAGGAGGAAGGAATCCTGCCCCTAACACATATGACTAACATAAATCAAATATTCTCTATTCTAGAAAGTACATGCCTACAAAGTCTTTTTCCAATTTCCTTCAGCCAATATAGTCCTGCAATCTGTTTGTTTTCACTTACTCCTTCTTCCTATGGAGAAGGGGGAAAAAAATACTGCTCCTGTGAATTTTAGCCAAGGAAATAGTTCCTTGGTCAGTCTTAAAACACGTGAGACAGCCCAGTTTAATGGACAACAAAGGTGTATATTGCTTTCCTTGAGGAATTTCTACTCTTGAGTGTTCCCGGCAGGCCCGCCAATTGAACCCTCCAGCCTAATGCAAATTTGCCTGAGTCAGCAGGGGTTGTACAACTAACCTTCCCAGTTCACAACCGCCACTCTGACAAAACAGGAATTTCTAGTTAAAAACTGGGGTGCCACTTTAAACAGTTTAGGGTGACAGGATGAACTATATCATCAAGGAAGCTCCTTTGAAAGTATTTAAATATTAATCATACCCCTGTCTTAAAAACATAGTGTTCTCTTTCTGTTCAATAACCACTCATCTGACCTAAAAGAGGAATACATAAGCCAATATATTTGAAAGTATGTGTGTTTTCTTCTACTTATTAGAAGAAAACTATCATTTCTTACAAAAATAAAATACTTTAGCTGATTCCAGAATAAACTCTGGGATAGATATGGATAGATAAGTTGATGATAGACAGATGTGTTTAAAGTATGGTAGACCCTTTTGTGATTGTCATCTAATTAAGAAATGATTATAATGTATGGCTTCAACTCAAACAATTTCAGTGGTGATAATATCAAAATGTAAAATTTAGTTTTTAAATTTTATTTTTAATTATAGACCTCTTCGTCTCTGTCTTTCTCTATGTGTGTGTGTGTGTGTGTCTCTCTGTATGTGTCACACTTGGTATTTAGATCCTCTGTGAGTAATCTAAAGCTTTAATATGAAGTTCTTTATAATATTTCTGTTAAACATGTGAGCTACTAAGACTATGAGCCTGAATTTTATGGTAATAAACTTTATGGTAATTTATGGAACTTATGGTAATAAAACCGAATTTTGAAGTAAACTCTTCAGTTACTGAGCCTAACTGAAGAACCCGTTGCGACTGACCATCATGGTCTCTGAACCTTGGGCGGTGGGTGTCAATGCTCCTTCTCCACAAATGAACAATCGAGGACTAAAGTGGAAGAACACTGCTGACAAACTTGCGGATATCAAAGGGTAACTGAATACATACATATTTTGATTGTCAAATGGCTAATGAATATCATTTGAGTAAATTAGAGTATTTCAGCAAACTTTCACAACCCAAAATCTGTTCACATTAAGATTATAAGATATCATGGTTGGTAGCTGAAGAGCTCTGAGAACCCATTCGGCTGGTAACTTTGTTCCAACATAACATTATTCGTAGAGGCATGCTGTTTGGTTTGATTGGTGATTAAGGCTGAAATGATTATCAGAACTCTTTAATCACATACTTATTAAGTACATACTAATTTTAGTCCTAAATATTATAGAAATCATACAGTAGGTTCCCAGACATAATCATAATCATCCAGAAACACTGAGGTTAGAATGCTAAAAAACTGAAAAGCCAGCCATGGCTTCCCTCACACTTTCCACCTCACACAAGCTGAAAGTGAGGAAGAGGACCCTTCACTGAATGTCCTTGCCTGCATATGCTGTGGCAGTAAGAGCCTAGACTCTGGGCCCCTATTGCTTGGATTCACTACTGACTCGACCACTTATTAGCTGTGTTACGTTGACCTAGTTTCTTAACCTCTCTCGCCCCTTTTAAAAATGTTTTGCTCTATAAATTGAGATAATTACAGTAAGTATGCTATAAGGTTGGCATAAAAATTAAGTAAATTAATATATATAAAGCACTTAGAATACTGCCTAACACTCGGCAAGTGTCATGGATGGTCATTACTAAAGATATCCTCAATATCAACATCATTATGGAAGATTCCACCAGGATTCTATGGCATACAAGTATTTTTCCATAAGAAGTAAAAAAGAAATATCAACAAGGCAAAAACAGCACATATTTACTATAGGGAACTAAAGATTTCCTTGAGGAGTAATGCTGTACCCATGAAATAATAAGCAAATAATTCAAGCAAGACCCAATTACCTAAGGTTAACCCTAAATAAACATTGGAAATAGGCAAAATATGACTTTAAAGATATCATCCTCTCAAGTTCATTATTATCAAATGACTATGTGGTAAAACTTCACTAACAGTTCTACATATACTATGGAACTCTATCCTTAAAGCAGTCATGTGAGTAGAAATTATTTGCACCAGTTTACAGTTGAAGAAGTGGGTTTCAGAAAGGTTGTTCTATACTGTTCAATCTCTATCTGGTTTTAAAACTACAAAGGTATCTCTCAAATTGTTTCAAAGTACATCTAAGAAACATTAGCTCCAAAAAATATTTTATTTTTTAAAATATATGTACACACACATTTGTAAATATGTGTGTACATATGTAAACATAATATTCAAATGATATAGATGCACATGTACATATATAATATTCAAATAGTATAATTATATTTGTACATATATATCACTTAAATATATATGAAACATTGAACTGAACAAACTTAAATAGGCTTCCTAATGTAGGACCTTACCATGTCTTTTATATACCCAAGAGTCTAGTGAATCTGTGAAGAGAGATATATTATAAACTGAGTCCACAATTTATTGGAACATGGCCCAGTTTTAAAAGTGTCTCTCAGAACCCAGGTGCTTTGGAAGACATTCCAGCAAACCCTACGTGTCAGGACTTTCCTCTGCTTAGCAGTGTGTGTGGCTCTAATAATCCTGTTATGTCTAGACTTCTCACACTACTTTTTTCCCTTTTTGTTTTCTACAAGGTCAAGTATGACAGAGGACAACCTAAAGTGTATCCCTTTGTCATGGTATTTCTATTTTAATAAGCCTTCCTCAGGCTGACCATGTCTCCTTTCAGGTACTAATCAATGAGGGAATAAGAACTGGTGAGAAGGAACACTGGTTTTCTAAGCAGTCCTGATATCATATAATAAAGGATAATATTCTACATAATCATTTCTTGTCAAATATAAACTATCATATCACAGAGAGTATAAGCACTATGAGGAGGAGAAAAGATACAAAATTTTCTTTACAAGTGGATAAACTGAGGTAAATGAGTTTTTGTTGTTGGAAGGGCCTGGTGTCTTCCTGGTATTTTTCTTTCAATGGACTTTGGCATTTAATGTGTTAAAAGGGGTTAATCTTTCCTTGTGGATAACTTATTTGGAGTTAACGCCAATTTCAAATGCTGATGCAGAAACTGTCCAGCTTGCCCTTTCTTTCAAAAATGACAAAGCTTGTCATGTTTCCAGGCTGACAAATAATAAGCAGTAAGTTTATTATTGTTGTTATTGCTGTTGCTATTATTATTTTTTTATCATGTAATACCCACTGACCTACATGTAAAAAATTCTGCTAGAGGAGATTCAGTCTCCTCTAGAGAACACAGAAGTAGAGATACTTCCAGAACTTCAGTAATTTAATCGATCTCATGTTGACCATCACCATCAAGTTTTGTTGCAATGTATTTGGTGCTATGGCCTAACTGAACTCAAATACACCCTCACAAGACATATAAGACATATAAGATAAGATTGATTCCCCCCACTGACAGCACAAGGGAGCCCTCTGTAATTGCCGCTATCATGTCTCATCTATTGCAGAGTCAGCATTAGTCATTCAAGCATTTCTTCATCAATATATTTGTATGCCAGGTGATCGTCAAGGCACAAAGGGATTCTTTGGTAATCAAGATAAACTTCATCCCTGCCCTTTTAGACCATTTACTTTAGTGGAGAGAAACAAAAAATTAATATTAGATTGACCAAAAAGTTCATTTGTTTTTTTCCATAAGATGGCTCTAGTAGAGCTTAATTGTCTTGAACTTCATTGAAAACAATTTTGTTAGATTGTATTGTAACAGCTGTCACATCAGCATACATTTAAAAAAATGATCAAAATTGATGAATTTTTGTGTAGCCATTTTAATATTGAAGATGGAAGAAAATACACATTTCAGCATATAATGCTTTATTATTTCAAGAAAGGTAAAAACACAATTAAAATGCAAAAAAAAAAAAGATTTGTGCTGTGCATGGAGAAGGTGCTGGGACTGACTGAATGTGTCAAAAGAACTGGTTTGTGAAGTTTCCTCCTGGAGATTTCTCTCTGGACGAGGCTCCACTGTCAGGTAGACCAGTTGAAGTTGATAGCAACCAAATCAAGACATTAATTGAGAACAATCAATTTTATACCACATAGGAGATACCCAGCATACTCAAAATATTCAAATCAATAAAATTACTGGTGAAATTGTAAAGTGTGTCTTTTATTTTATGGAAAAAACTAAACAGACTTTTTGGCCAACCCAATATATACATATAACACCGCACTGGGGAAAACTGGGGTCACTGGCTTCCAGACACAGACTTTAATCTAAACATGAATGATTAAATCTAGATGGTCTTATTTTTAGAACATTTCCACTAACTCAAGAAAACATTCACTCTGGCACCTTTTCCTTAAAAAATAATTTAAAAAACAACATAGAAGTGACCATATCCATAGAACTCTGAAATTAGAAATATGACTTTAAAAATTAGATAAAAATGATCATTTCAATGGAGTATTAATCCATTCTTCTTGAAATCATTTTTAAAGAGACATATGAAAATGAAAATAATGGTCTGGATATATTTAACTTTTTCCCTGTTTTAGTGCTATTAGAACAATTATCCAATGTTTCTGGCCATTTTTCATTAAGAGAAAGCAAAAGATTGGGAAAGCAAAAGCATGTTTGATTTTCCTCTAAATGGTATGAATAATGTGTACATGGGTACGGTAAGCAAAATAGAGAGAGGCTTACCTCAATCTCTGTGTAATATAAAACATGGCAATATGCCTTATTCCCTGCCAAATTACTACGATAAGGCAATTGAGAAACTGACCATATAGGATTTTTTCCCTTTGTTAATTTGAAGAATATTCTAGTTTAATATCATGATGCAGGATTTCACTGTTTTCAAAAATTGTATTATGCCCATGAACTCATTCTAATTGGCAGATAAAAAATATGATGTTTATGTTTGCAGGTCTTAATGTTTCTGAGAAAACAGGCACCCATTTACATTTCTTTTGCTCTCAACATATCATGGTGGTGACAGATGTTTCTGAACTGTTCCAGTGTCCCTGTCCAAATATAAAATGCACACTTAATGATGCCCATGTGAGTATATTCATAGTTCTAGCCATATCTTTATACATGTACCAAAAAAATTGTTCCCCTTGGTAATTATATTTCTATTCAATATTAATGAATGATTGGCAAAGAAACATCTTTTATGTATATATGCACATACAAAAGATGATTTTGTACATTGTGATGATTATAGATACACATTTATGTTTGCATCAAAGTAAATGCTCACAATGTTTTACATATTTTTATTTCTAAAGCTTTAAGTTCATATGCTTGCTTTCAAGGTATATGGTTCAGATATCATTTATTGTGAGAGAGGAAAAGAAATGCAGCTTAGTGTCAGCTCTGCTGTCTTTGACTAATCTGCAGGCCACCCACTTTAATGGCTCTTCATAAATAATTCAAATTTTAATTATGCTGCCAGCCTCTGACCTGAAGAGAAATGAAGAAAGAAAAGGAAAAGAACAGACAAAGGAAAGCATATCAGTTGAATCAAGGTTTGCCTCCAGTAAATGACTGGTGTCTAAACCTCCACTTTCTTACTCAAAATGCATCTGCTTCCTAATTTATGATTTTTAAAAACAAAATAAAATTAGTGTCATCCAAGATATGCCACTGGTGATGGAGCTATTAGTTTTAAAGGAGGCAAACATGCCCTTATTTTAAAGAGCTTTATCTCTCTATCATATATTTATATATATGCACACATATATACATAAACTTATAGATCAAAATATATACTTATATTATAGCAGACTTCTCCAACAACCTAACTCTCCCCTTTCTAATTTCAGTCCCTATGTTGTCTCCTTTTGTAGAAAAGTCAGTGGAGTTCATCTTTTATCAGCCATGTTCATATTATTGCAGTAACATATATTATCTGTTATATTAAAAAAGGGACACATAAGTCTTCTTCCAAACCCAGGTCTTACAAACAATTGTTGGAGGGGCCATTGCCAAATCAATGGCTGACTGAATAGACTTAGGAAAATCTAACTGCATCTGTTGTGCAGAAAGCAGGCCAAGGTGGATCTGACAGGCGATACATGGCTGAATGATCGCCTCCCACCTAAACACATCTTTTAATTGCATCAGGCCTCTCAATGCACAGTTGAGCATCTGCTCATTAGAAGCAAAGCACTATTTCTCAAATTGAAATGCTAAATTTCACTATGATTTTTTTCCTAAACATTGCCTTTAAATTTTCCTAAAGCAATGCAAACTCAGTCTTATTTGAATCTAAGATCTCTGGGGCCAAATCTAATGTATGCATGTTAATGATTTACTCTTTTATTTTTGGGTGTCTATGTAGATTTTTTCCCTCTATTTAACAAAGGACACATTTGGATTTTATTCAAGAAATCCCCAAATTCCATTTGCATTAGGTTATTTAGTTTATTTTGGGGACTCACAGATATATATACACAAATTTATTTCATCTGCTCTGGGTACCTTTTCTTCTCTGAATATCTTCCTTCTACTTCAGACCCTTACAAAAGATTTGGAAAAATCTATAGGCTCTACATAAAAGTACCATGTAGCTGTCTCAAGGATAAATTTATCTTAAAACTATATCTTATTCTTCAACCACCTGACATTATTTGCAGCCCATTTTCAATTTTCTTATACATTAAACTTTTGATTTTTCAATCATTATTTTCATTATTCCTTATTCAGGATTTGATTCTGAAAAGTGAGAGGCAAAAACTATTTTTAGTTAGCTATTTTTAATGGTTCAAACTCTGTCTTTATGAAGATAAAAGTTAGATGGAATTATATTCTTCCTCATTAAATCATCTATTTGATCTACAAGATGGCATATTTACTTGTGTGTATGCATCTAATGCATCATTTTTTATAAAATTCTATAGAGGCAGTCTTATGCAAACCATAAATTACCTTGGAAAAAAGCCACAAAAGCATTTTCATTCAGTAAACCAATTTTGAAAAATAAAATTGTCTGGCTCC
>PVIA01018206.1:0-13460 GCA_004024845.1 Tonatia bakeri
GATGGCCACCTGACCTCACAGGGCTCCGTGCACCCGGAACTCTCCGTGCGTAGTGCCTGGTGCCCAGGGACACACACTCGGTTACTCTGGCATCCTTCCCCACCCCTGAGGGCCCCCTGCCTTGTTACCTGCCTTGGCCTTGTCCATCTTGAAAATGCTTTTTTGGTTAGCTCTCTGGAGCTCACCGTACAGGTCAGAGCTACCCACAGCAAGTTCCCGTCCGTCCCGCCCCGGGACAGAGCAGCTGGCCACTCCTCGACCGGGGTCCCTGCCTCGGTGCCGTCTGGCCGGACCACTCGGAGCGCTCTCCTGGTCTCTGTCTGCAGGGAAAGGACCTCACAGGGACAGCGAGGACAACTGCGTGATGAGGAATGCAACTTAAGTGTCCCCGAAAGTGCCGGGATCCTGTGCAGCCCTGGAGAACACTTCTCAGGGCCCCGCCAGCAGCCCGGGTCTCCCGTTCCTCCCACTGGCTCAGGGCTGGGCCCCCTTCCTTTGCTCCCTAGCCAGCTGCCACCCACTGCTTCCCCTGGGGCCGGCATGCCTCCCTGCCTGTGTAAAGGGCCACAGGAGAGCCGCCAAGGAGCCGATGCGGGTCGAGTCCAAGGCTCAGGGTTGCAACAGTCACTGGCCCCACCCTCGACCCCTCTCTGGGAGGTCCCGGCCCCTCACTGGCTTCTGGCTTCTGCTCAAGGCCGTGGGCTTGTCAGGTCTCCCTGTCCTCGTGCCCCCTGCCCTTGGGGCAGCCCGCTGAGTCCCACCTTCCATCAGGTCCTCCCCTGGGCCTGAGGGGGCTCACGGGCGCCTCCGCGGTCCCCCAGGCCCACTCTTCTCAGCTGGCACGGTTGAGGCGCCCTCTCCAAGCAGCTCTGTCTCCCTGGGAGCTCGGCCACCATGCAGGGTTCTCTCCCATAGTCTGGTGTCCTCAGTGACCCTGGGGCCCTGGTGGCCAGAGCCACGTGGCAAAGGGCCCTGCCTCCTCTAAGGTGGGAGAAGGATGCTCTGCCTGAGCTAAACCTGTCACCAATGACTCGAACCTCTCCCAGGGTGTTGAGTGACACCATTTTCCGAAAGAGGAGGCGGGCTCAGGGAGATTAAGTGGCTCGCCCAGGGCTGCACAGTGAGAGTCAGAACTCAGATTTAGCCCCGACACTCGGGCCACCTGTTCGGAACCAACCCCCATGATGGGTCTCCTCCGTGGTGGAAAAGGATGCCTCAGCCTGTCCCACTTTAGACATGAGCTGGGCAGAAACCCTGGACCCTGAAGTGGCAGGGAGGGTCACATGGGGCCCACTACCCACTCGGCATTGAATCAGAGTCAGATAAATACCAGAGCCCCACCGGCCATGCAAATTCTGACGACGCCTGGGCTTCCCGCCAAACCTTCTCACGGCCGGGAGTCGTGGCAGCCAGTGGGTCGTCAGGCACCTGCAGCAGGGAAGGGGCGTTCCCATGCACCGGGCGCCTGCAGAGCCACTGTCTGCTGTCTTTCTGGCCGGGAAGGGGGTCTTCTGGGAGGAGGGGCTGTGAGAGGGGCTTGTCATTGCCCCCATTTTCCAGATGAGGAGGCTGAGGCGGAGGGGGGTCACACAGAGGGTAAGCAAACCCTCATTCTTCAAGCCACATCACACCAACTCTTTTTTTTAAGTTTTATTTATTTATTTTTAGACAGAGGGGAAGGGAGAGAAAGAGAGGGAGAGAAACATCAATGTGTGGTTGCCTCTAATGCACCCTCCATTGGGGATCTGGCCTGCAACCCAGGCATGTGCCCTGACTGGGAATCGAACCAGCAACCCTTTGGTTTGCAGGCCAGCACTCAATCCACTGAGCCACACCAACCAGGACCACACCAACTCTTTGCAACAGTTTTTCCCAAGCCCCCTGGAGGTGACCTCTATCCCAGAGGGTCTCAGAAACCTACACCCAGGCTCTTAACCAGAATTCGATTCTGTCCTGGGACAGGTGACAGAGAACATGATGATTCTTGGATTCTCATCGGCCAAGCTGACCCATGGTTCGTGGTAAACCCTCGCCCTGACATCTAGAACTGCCTTTGGGTCCCTGGTGATCTGGTCCAGGGAGTCAGCCCTCCAGAGCAGGATGGGGGCCTCTGGAGCCCCAGCCTCTAACAGCTGAGGCAGAGACAGGCTTCCAGCAATGGGTGCCCCTCCCTCTCAGCATGCTCCCCATTCCTGCCACCCATCCCCAGCTCCCTGCCAGGCCCACCGTCCTGCTCCGCTCTCTCCCCATCCGGGGCCTCAGCAGCTATGTCCAGTATGGGCTCACACGGGCCACCGTGGGCGCGCCTATTTCCAGGAGCTGAAGATGGTGCCGATGACAGTCCCCAGGCCCAGCCCCGCCCTTGCCCCCACCCCACAGAGCACGCCAACATCCTGACAGTCTCGGGAACCCCTCACTCCGCCTGGCTCCCTCCCCAAGAGTGGTCAGTCCTCGAGGGCGGCCGGTGGGGAGTATGTGGGGCTCAGCAGAAGGACTGCGCCTGAGTCACCTCTCCCCAGACCTGTTCCTTCTTGGCGTCACAGAGGGTGTTGCTGATCGTTGGCGTTCCTTCAGCCCGTCTCGCTCGGCCCGCACTATGCTAATCACTGTGCAGACTGCCCTCATTTCCTTCCCGTCCAGCCCCGAGAGGCGGCTCCTATCATCTCCCCTGCTTTGCGGACGGGAAACTCAGGACCAGAGAGCTCAAGTGACTTGCTGTCGGTCACAGCGCTGGCCTGGGGCAGCCAGGCCTGGAGCCCAGGCGCCCTGGGCCCCTCCACTGCCCGTAGCTCTGAACCGGGGTGTGGGAGGAGTGTGGACATGCCTGGGAGAGCAAGCCCCTTCTGCCTGCCCGTGCCTCGGTTTCCTCATCTTGTAACAAGTTACTGAACCGAGCCTTCACTCGGTCTTTAACCAACAGCTACTGTGCGCTAGGCGGCCGGGTCTGAGGCTGGGCATGGAGGGTGGACAGAGCAGGGAGGCTCCTGCTGTCGCAACCACAGGTGATGAGCAGAGATTGAGCATGTTCTAATTCGGGGGGTGAGTGACGCAGGGCATGTGGACACCCCGGGCGGACTGCAGTGGGTATGGACGGCCCCGCCCCACACAGAGGAGACAGGGAGGGGGCCCGGCGTGTGTTGGGGTGTGTGGTCCATGCGATCGCATCCTTCTCTGCCGGGCACCTTACCCGTGCTGTCTGAGTGTGTCCTCCCACGGCCCACACAGCATTTTCCTTACTGCCGTCCTACAGATGAGGAAACCGGGGCTCAGCGAGGTTAGGAGAGTGGCCCGATGCCACGCAGCCAGTACGTGGGGCAACCTGAATTCAAAGAAGTCTTCCGGCTCTGAGCCCAGGGCCTCCTCGTCCCGAGGAGCCACGTGTCACAGAACACAGACGCGCTGAGAGTTCTTATTTATGAGTCTAGATTCCGGTCAGTAATGGCCTAGTGTCAGAGGAGTTGCCCCCTTCCACCTGTCCCAGGCCTGTCCCAGCCGCTCTGGCAGGGGGGTGGGGAGTGGGGGGACAGGACCGCAGAGATGAACAAACCCAACGGGGTCCCGCCCTCCCGGAGCATGGAGTTTAATGAGGGTGGCCCAGACCTGCGACCCGGAGTCTCGGTGGCACTTCGGGGTGTCCTAATGAGAGATGGGGAGGACGCCCTTTCCAGACTGGCATTGATGAAACACTTCCCCGACCACGGGGCGGGGCGGAGCGGGGCTGGCCTGTGTTCTCTCTTGCTGTGTGTGACTTAGGGCTGGGCCCTGCCCCACCTGGACTCTGGGTCACCCTCCAGGGACAACACTGATGGCCTGCCCCTGGTGATTCCAGAGGGAGGGTGGGGCCCCATGGGATTCGGGGGAAGCTGGGCAGATGCATTCCTCCCCATTGCTAGTCCAAAGAATCCGGGGCCCTCGGAGGGAGGGCAGGTGGGGACAGCTTGGGGGAGCCTGACCGGCCTGGGACCTGGGGAAGACACCTGGCAGCAGGGGTGGGGAAAAGCCACACTTCTCTGGGGTCAGGCCATCACGGTGGCCGCAGAATGGAGCCCAGTGACGCCCGGCACAGGCTTCGGGGTCCAGAGCCTGCAGCGTGACTCGCGTCTCTGCCTCCCGCCAGCTGTGAGGTCGAGGCCAGGGCCCGCAGCCTCCCGGAGCCTCAGCTTCCTCACCCACAAGGTGGCACGTTGCCTGCAGGGGGCCCAGCACAGCGCCTGGCGACCGCTCACTCGGTGAGCAGAACTCGCAGCCCCAGTCGCGAGGCTGCGGCTGAAGGAGGGCGTGGCGCAGAAGCCGCCGTTTAGGAGCACCTGCTGGGTGTCAAACCCGGGGCACAGAGGAGGTGCTCCACAGTGGTGAGACGTGTGTAAAAATGGAAATACAAGTGTATATTCTCGTAACGGCCTCTCACTCCTTCTGTGTGTGTTTACATATGTATAAATGAACACATTTAGAGAGGGGTGGGGGAGGGGAGGGAGGAGAGGACAGAGAAAAAGCCTTTGGGGAGGGTACCTGGCCAGACTGGTGCTGATCTGTATTTGAATTTTGAATCGAGTGACAGTTTGACCTTTTTAAAGTGACATTTGAATTAGGCTTATTGGTGCATCACTTGACCTTCAGAATGACCTGCAGGAGAGAGCCAGGCCCCACCCACCGGGCAGACAGGCCGCAGGACCCACTCACGGTCACGTGGTGAGAGCATGGCGATGCCGGGCCCGGACCCCAGACGCATCTCGAGGGACTCCCCCCGGGCAGCAGCTGATGGCCTCTGCCCAGGCAGTGCCGGACAAGTATCTTTCCTGGCAGTCCTCACTGGCTCCGTCTGAGAACCGGCCCCTGGGCCTCCACTCTGCGGGGGAAGAAATAAAAATAGCCCAGCAAGGGGACAGTGGCTGGGCTGTGGGCTGCAGGGCGTGCCTTTCCCATGACTCGGGGTCTGCAGAGCGGAGTCCCACCCTGAGCCTGCCCTGTGGGTCGGGCCCTGGGCCGGGCACCCAGGAGGTGGAGGCAAGTCGGGCACAGCAGCCCCAGTAGCACGAGAAAGAGGTCACTGGGCAGAACACGGTCCTTCAGAAGGGGTGGAGGAGGAGGTTCCAGGTAGTGGGAACAGCACTTGCAAAGTCTCCATGTGACAAATGCCGGCCATGGGAAAGTGCAAGGTGCTGGCTGCATCTTGGGGGTGGGGAGCCTGTTGGGCAGGATGCATCCGACTAGGGGAGCAGGCTGGCCCTACTGCAGGGAGGGTGGCGCAGGGGGCAGGGCAGGACTGTGAGACAATGGGGACCCTAGGGAGGCTGTGGAGCAGGGTGGTGCATCAGATCTGAGAGAGACTGGGGATTTCCGAACCCAATGAGCAGCCCCACCACGGCCTGGACCCCACCTCCTGGTCCTTGTGTGCTGCTGCCACAGAGGCCGCTGAGGCCTCCTGCCTGGCCTCTGCTCCCGGTGCCTGCCAGTCTTCCCCAGGGCTCTCTCTGGCTGCCAGAATCAAGGGCCCTCCCACCACCTCCCTCGGTCACCAGGGCCCTGGGCCCTCCACATGACTGCATGTCCTGTCTCTGCTGTGACAAATGACCCTGAATTTACCACCTTAAACAGCACACGTTTATTCCAACACAGGTCTGGAGGCCGGAGTCTGGCACTTGGGCGTCTCCCGGCTAAATCGAGGTGTGGGCAGGGCTGCGGTCCTTCCCGGAGGCTCCAGTCGGGGGGGAAGGAGGTCCTCCCCTTTTCCAGCACCTGCCCTCCCCCATTCCCAGGCCCTCTGCTCCCCTCCTCCGCCTTTAAAGCCAGCCACAAGGTCAAGTCCTTCTCTCACCATGCCCCTCTGACCCCTCTTCTGTCTGCCTTCCCACTGTTCCATGATTGGCCAGATAATGGAGGATCTTCTCCCCACAGCACGACCCTGTCTCTGCATCCTGGAACAGGCTCTCAGGCCTGGGGACTAGGAGATCCTTGGGGGCGTGTAGTCCTCTGACCTCGCCTTCATAACAAACCATTGACACTGAATCCCCGCCCCAAGGTCTGCCTCACGGGGCCCCAAATCAAGAACCCCAAATCGTAATTCTCGGCCCCTCACTCCCCTCCGGGCGCCCCCAGCACCCATCAGCACTGCTCCCCACCTTCTAGGGGATCTTGACGGTTCTGCCTGTGACCGACATTGGGTTTGGCAGAACTTTCACCAGGAATCACCTCCTCGAAGCGTCCACCCCCTGGCCACAGCCTCTCACCCGCTGTCTGTCAGAGCCTTGGTGGGCTCTGCTGACAGAGGGCAGGAGGGGCCCCTGGGTCCCTGGTGGGTCAGAAATGCCTGCCGCTTTCTCAGGATATAAGGGCCGCTGTTGACGGTGGCCTGGTGGTTCCAGCTCTTTGTCTTCTTCACAGAGAAGAGAAACAGTAACGAAAGGCTTTGCTACCACCCTGCGCTGCCAACCCTCTCGGGGGCAAAAGAAGGTTGTTTGTTTGTTCGTTTCCTAGATGCAAAGAACCAGCTGGCTTCTCCCAGCCTGGCGCAATGACACGTGTCCCAGCCAAGCTGATGCAGCCCATACGGGGCTGGCATTCGGGGTGGCCTGGGAGAGGGCTCCTCCGAGCACCTGCCAGCACCTCCGCCTCAAAACCGAGACCAGCTGCAGGCCCGGTGCCAGCCACGGGGTGATTGGGCCAGATGGCTCCAGGCAGACATTCCGACGGTCCCCGGGGGCTCGGAGTCCAGCCGCAGACCGAAGGGCTGGGGTGTCACCCGTAGCAACCAGGTGGGGACAGCAGGGCCAGGCCACTTTCTAGCACGCTTCCGCGGCACCCGGTGGTCTTGCCTCCATTTGATCCCGGACATGAGTTAGGTGGCGGATTTTGACATTTTGGGTATTAATGATATATCCTTAGCATTTCTGTTCAAAAAAGATGTATGCAATAGGAGGTTTTGCACGATTTCAAATGGGTTTTGTTGTTGTTTTGTTCTGTTTTACGCAGGATGGGTTGAAGGAATGTTACTTTTTGGTAAAACTGGGCACATTTCGGCCAACTAGACGGACCGCAGAGCTTTGAAGCATCTTTGTCCATCTTCCTCCCCAGGGAAACTGGAGGTGACCCCTTCGGGGGCCCGCTCCCCACCACTGGGAATGCTGGAGACAGGGCATGGGGGGCCGTAGTCACGAGAACGGTCCCCTGCACATCCCCAAACGCACTGCTCTTGGGACCAGACGCAGGAGGAGGCCCGTCCCGAGAGGACATGGGGCTGCGGGAGCTGGGCTTGGAGTCAGTCTCCAGTTCCCACTCCCGCTCTGCAACTTCCTGGCTGCTTGACCTTGGGCCAGGCCCCTGCTTTTCTCTGCTGCCGTGAGACGGGCTGGCACTGGCACGCATCTCACAGTGTTGAGCCGGTTGGATAAATAAAAACATGTAAAGTTCACTCTGGCTGGTGCGGCTCAGTGGATTGAGGGTCGCTGGTTCGATTCCCAGTCAGGGCACATGCCTGGGTCGTGGGCCAGGTCCCCAGTAGGGGGCGTGCGAGAGGCAGCCACACACTGATGTTTCTCTCCATCTCTTTCTCCCTCCCTTCCCCTCTCTCTGAAATAAATAAATAACGTCTTTGAAAAGTGTCAAGTCCTCCAAGTGCCCCCGGCGCGCAGGGAGCCCAGAGGGAATGCGGCATCGCCGCTGCTCGCCAGGCCTCCGTGGCTTGCTGAACACACGGAGACGGACCGACTCATTTCGGTGTGAGGGCAGGGATGCCATTTACAAATGAGGGACGAGGCTCGAAAGGAACCGATCCGCGGACGCACACCGCGCACAGCCGACAGGCGGACGCAGCACGCACGCTGCCCGGCAACGGACAAGCGGACGAATGAAGGGCGGTCCATCCACACGACAGAGCATCACTCAGCCCGAAAAGGAAGAACATTCTGACGCCGGCCACCACAGGGCCGAACCTTGAGGACATTGTGCTGAGTGACAAAAGCCAGTCACACATGGGCAAATTCTGTACGATTTCATTCATACGAGGTCCCTAGAGTAGGCAGATTCATAGAGATAGAAAGGAGAGCGGTGGTTGCCAAGGGCTGGGGGAGGGAGAGTCACTGTTAGTGGGACCTGTTTCACTTTGGAAAGGTGAAGAGTTGTAGGGATGGGGGTGTGGGCGGTTGTGCACAGTTATGGATGTATTAATACCACTGAACTGTGCACTTAAAATGGCTATGGTGGTGTGTCGTATGTCATGGATATTTTACTACGATTAAAACTTTTTTCAGAGAAAAAGAAATGACCCCACTTTGCCCAGGTCTCTCTGCTGGGAAGATGAGGGGCAGGTGTGTCCATTGAGTGGATAGAAGTCGTGGGGACAGGGGCCGCTTCCAGAAAGATAGCTGAGCAGGCGTCGTGGGAGAGAGGAGAGATTGGTGGGGAAGGAGGGCCCGGCAGCCCCTGCTGTGCAGGCCTGGGCATACATCACTTTGCTGGGTTCTGCGTGTCCACTCCCGTGGGCGGTCCAGGCCCTCCAGCTCTGAGGGCTGGGGAGGGCTGAGACAGGGTGCCCGGGTTGCTCTGCAGGGGCCTTCCCTGCCCCTCTGTCCTTGCTGCTGTCAGGACCTGCCTTCTTCCCTCCGTGCCTACTACGCTCCAAGCTCGGTTCTGGGCCAGGTCCCCGGTGTGGGGCTGACGTCTTGTTGGGGGGACAGGCAATAGACAAGTGAATAAACAGGAAAAGATCCTATGAAGAAAGATGGGTAATGGGAGAGGGGCTTTCAGGGGTGGGGCCGACAGAGTGTCTGGCGAAGGGAAAGGTGGTGCACTGGCTGGGGACTGGGAAAGGCGTCCTGGAGGAGGTGGCATGTAGGGCAGGTCTTGAGCTGTTGCTGAGCATAGGGTGCTGGGCCAGAGGGGCTGGCGATGAGGAGCTCAGGGGCTCCGTCTCGTGGGAAGACACGCAGATCCCAGTAGAGCTGTGGGGCGGGAGAGGGCACAGCTGAGCACCTCGAAGCACATTTTCCTGGGCAAAGGGACGGTGAGCTGGACTTTGGAGGGTGAAAGAGTCCATCAGAGCTGGGCAGCGCGCCAGACTTGGAACTGCCCCTCGGAGGCCTGCTGCAGAGGCGGGGAGGCTCCGGGGCCAGCAGGAATGCTGCATGACCCTGGTAAGGTGATTCACGTTTCTGAACCTCCAGCTCCCTGTTCACACAATGGATGAGGGTAATAATACCGCCTTGTGAGAGGTGCTGTTTTTTGTCAGGACCTTGGAGCATGAGCGAGATGGTGTAGGGACACAGGAGATGCTCGGAGGCACGGGCCTCCTTTCATGTCCCTCCCAGTGGGTGTACGAGTGGGTGGGGAGTGAAGGGTGGATTTACCCTACCCGGGTCCTGGAGAAATCCCTTCCACTACATTGGCTGCCCTCCTCTCTTAGGAGAGAATCCCCTTCTGAGACCCCAGGTCCTCATGGGGAGCTTGCCCATCCCAAAGCCTTAGCCACCTCCACCCCGCCCATTGGAAGTACCCCATCCTGGCTGCCACACTTCGGGGGACCTTCCTTCTGCTCCCCCAAAAGGTGGCCAAGGGTGAGTGGAATTCCTGCTTGACATTAGGAGTGGCCCCAGACCCTTTCCATTTACCCCTGAGGGGTGCCGCTGGGGGATGATAGGAGCCCCAGGCCCCGGGTGGTCAGTGGAGAAGACGCCTCTGGTCCGGTGAGGTGGGGCAGATGGATGTTCCCGTCACCGAGGTCCCCCAGCCTGAACTGAACGGGCCTTGGGAACTGCCCCCCAGCCCAGCTATTCCATATGCGAAATGGAGGCTCTGAGGAGCCAGACCCCTGCCTTTGACCGATGCCTCACCCTGTGGCAGGCTCTGCACCGTCAGCTCTCCCCGAGGTGCCTTCTCACTTAAAGTCACTTCCTCCTGGAAGATGCTAGCTCCCTACCAAGGGTACTTAAGCACTGTCATCAGATTAAGACATCCCTGTGGCATATGGACATAAACGCGATATCCACTTTAATCGGTGTCTGTGTAAACACCATGCGTAGGGAGCTGTTAGGACAACGCTGCCCTTTGGGTCTGCAGCATCCTCCGGTCTTCATTCACTCAGGGGGTACATATTTTGAGCCCCTGCTGCGTGGGAGGCCTGTTCTGGGGCTGCGGGTGCAGCAGAGGGCATAGCACACAGAGGCTCGCCTGCCCCCTGGAAGTCACAGTGGTTGCAGGGAGAAGGGTATTTGTCTGCCCCAGACAAATAAATACACAGGAGACCCGTGAAGACTGCTACGGAGAGAAAAGCAGGTAACCCCGGGGGAGAGCCTCAGGGGTGTGCTGTGTTATGGCCATGGAAGATTTTCAGGAACATGATGTAACAGGCTGAATGGTGGCCCCCCAAAGATATGTCCACCTGGAAACGTCGACCGCGGCCTTACTTGAAAGAGAGTGTCTGCAGATGTCATCAGGTGAAGGGGCTCCAGATGAGATCACACTGGGTGGTCCAGGTGGGCTCCAAATCCAACGACGAGAGGAGAGGAGGGCACAGGGACACACAGAGAGGTCCAGGGACTGCCAAGTCAGAGGCGGGCGTGATGTGGCCACCAGCCAAGGACTGTCTGGCCCCCTCCAGAGCTGGAGGGACACAGGGCTCTCCCTTAGCGCCTTTGCAGGGAACGTGGCCCTGAGGACGCCGTGGTTGCTGGTCTCTGGAAGAATGAACTTCAGGTGCTGTATGCCACCTAGTTTGTGGCGATGTGTTGCTGCAGCCACAGGAAACTAATCCACGTAACTCCTGACCCAAGCTTGCGCACAGTGAGGAAGTCACCACGCCAGCGGGTGGGAGCAGAGCTTTGCGGGTGGAGGGGATAGTGAGGGCAAAGGCCATGAGGCCACCTGCACAGATTTGGGGAACAGCAAGAAGTGGGCGTGGCTGCTGCACGTGGTGCAAGGAGTGTGAGAGCAGGCCAGAAGCCCAGTGGGAGGGCCTCGTGAGTAGAGGACTTTGCCCTTCATGGCCTGCCATGGAAAACCACTGGAGGGCTCGCAGGTGGAGGGTGATGTGACCTGATGTGGTCAGTAATCAGACCACTCTGGCAGCTACGACGAGACCAAGGGGGTGCAGGGTAGAAGCCCGCTTTACGTGCCCCCCCGCCCCCCCGCACAGAAATCAAGTCGGATTCCAAAAGTTTGTCAAACTCACATGTTTTACTGAAGTTCTGGTGGGAAAAGAAAAGGGGAAGTTACAAGACACGGCACCCAGCAAATGTCACCCCCTTCCTGTTTGAACATCTCAGCTCCTTTCTGAGCGCGTTTCCCACAGAAGCTACTGGTCCTCTCTCTCCAGGCAAAGTCTCTCACTGCCGAGCAGAGCTTCCTGCGAGCCCCGGGAAGTGTTACTTCCTTACGGCTCAGTTTCGGTGCCAGACAGTGAGCAAGCGTTTTACAGGCATAGATTGTCCTCTCCCTCCAAACTCACAACCACCTAGAAGGGGCGATAAGAAAGCTGTGGCTCAGAGAGGGCCAGGGACTTGGCCCGAGAACACGAGACCGGTCAGTGGGGGAGCAGTCTCCTACTGGAGCGAGTGCAAACTGAACTCCAAGGGACTGAGGAGCGGAAGCACCACTACGTAACTGCACGTATAGGCACTGGCAAAGGCATCTGACAGCCGCCTTTTTCCTGGGTTTCCGCAGTGGCCTGGCCCCGCCGGGAGATGCAGCGACAGCCTGCGTGGCTTCAGGAACTTGCAGGCCCCTGGGATGTATCCCAAAGTGATTGGCACAGTCAGACCTCCCCACACTGCAACTGTTGCCACACCCTCCCGGCCTCTGCCCCAGGATGTGGCTTAATCAACGCAACCCCATGAGGCCAGCATGCCCTTTCATTTAGCGCTCCATCGCAGTCCATGTCCACGCAGCCCCTGGCAGACAAGGTGTGCCACCCCCAGAGCTCTGTATCCTGTTCGCCTGGAGCCCTGACAGGCAGCACAGCGCTGGCCCGTGAGCGCCTGTGAGATGCGACCCCCCACACACGCAGAGCCCTTAGAAGAGCCCTGAGTGCTGAGTGGTGGGAGGAAAGGGCCAGTGTCCATCGCCCTAGCCTGGCTGGGGTCCGCCCCGTGCTGCGCACCAGGGAGATCCTGTCTGGCCCCAGGTGTGCAGGTGAAAGGAGAGGATCCGGGTCCGTCTGGGTTCTCAGTGGGGGACCCTTCTTCTCCAGTGTTCTCTCCTCCAGGTCCCCTGCTCCCGGCCTGATGCTGGGGGAGTCCCACTGGATGGGGAAGAGGGGACTGCCGCCTTCCAGCTCACCTGCTCCGAGCCCTCCAATATCACCTGGATGGAACAGCCCCTCCTACAGAAGGCCCGGCTGTGGACGGCTGCTGGCAGGCTATCTTCACAGGTTAACACCTTGCTTAGAAATCACTTCCAAGCCTTCTGCATGCCAATCACCCAGGCAGGGGTACTCCTGGATATGCAAGGGAACGCAGTGCAGACGAAGCCTCACAAATAGTTTCGTGTCGTTAGTAACGACAAGCCATCGGGCTGAGGCCCGGAGGTCTGGTCGGTGTCCAGCCTTCGGGCTCCTGTCGAGGGATGCCACTTGCTCCCTGCCCAGTTTCACCGGGTGGGGGGGGGTCCCTAAACATCGAAGGGGCTTCATATCCTGGGCAGCTGAATCAGGAGACAGAGCTCTGGTTACATCTATTGGGTCGGCCAAAAAGTCGTTACAGTTTTTTCCTGTACGATGGCTCTAGTGGTGCTTAGTTGTCTTTAAGTTCATCCAAACCATTTTGTTAGATTGTATTGTGACAGCTGTCACATCAGCGTGCATTTAAAAAACTTATCAAAATTGGGGAACTTTCGTGTAGCCAATTTAGTATTGAAGATGGAAGAAGATACACAACATTTTCAACGTATCATTTTTTATTATTTCAAGAAAGGTAAAAAACACAACCAAAACACACACACAAATTTGTGCGGTGTGTAGAGAAGGTTCTGTGACTGATTGAACATGTCAAAAGTGATTTGCAAAGTTTCTTGGAACTATTGACATTTTGACCAAATAATTCTTTGCCGTGAGGTTGGCACGCATTGAAAGGTGTTTAGCAGCACCCCCGGCCTCTGCTCACTAGAAGTCAATAGCGGGAGGTTGCTGACATACTCAAAATATCCAAATCGATATTGGCAAAAATGAAAATTGTGTCTTTTATTTTACGGAAAAAGCATAACAGAGTTTTTGGCCGACTGAGTATCTCAGAACCATGGAAGCCAGGTCAGAGAGAGAAAGGGACTTGCTCAAGGCTGCACAGCGGCCAGCTGTCTGGCCTCAGAGGCTGCTGCAAGGTCATTGCTGAGGCTGACTGGCAGGGCAGAGCAGAGGACCGCAGCTCAGCAGGTGGGAGGGGGCGACGGCAGGAAACAGCGGTGGGCGAAGGGGCATGACTGTGCGGCCGGCTGCAGGCGTGCTGGGGCGGAGTACCCCCAGCCAGGTAGACGGATTC
>PVIA01018207.1:0-13454 GCA_004024845.1 Tonatia bakeri
AAAAAAAAATATTCCAAGCAAATAGGGAAAAAAAGCTGAGATAACAATACTTATATCAGACAATATAAGCTTCAAAACAAAGTCCATAAAAAGAGATACAGAATTACACTTCATAATACTTAAGAGAAGAATCCAACAAAAAGATATCAGCATTGTAACCATATAAGCACCCAGCATAGCAGTACCCAAATATATAAGTAAAATCTTAGAGGACTTCAAGAGAGATACAAACAGCAACACATTTATACTAGGGGATTTCACACCCCCCCCGGGAACAACTATAGGTCCTCCACACAAAATATCAACAAGGATATTATGGAACCAAATGAAGCATTAGATCAAATCAACTTAACTGAATATATATATATATATATATATATATATATATATATATATATATATATAGAGAGAGAGAGAGAGAGAGAGAGAGAGAGAGAGACTTTCAACAAAACATGGAACATTTTCAAAGATAGACCTCATGATAGACACAAAACAAGCCTCAACATACATAATAGAATTGATATTATATTAAGCACTTTCTTGGACCACAAGGGTTTGAAACTAGAAACCAACCTCAAGGAAAAAACTCAAAAACTTTCAAACACCTAGAGACTGAATAGCATACTATTAAACAATGCATGAGTTAATGAGATCAAGGAAGAAACAAAAATTTTCTAGAAACAAATGAAAATGAACACACAACAGTCCAAAACCTATGAGACACAACAAAGTTAGTCTTCAGAGAGAAGTTCATAGCAATTCAGGCCTACCTAGAAAAGATAGAAACATGTCAAATAAACAACCTAAGTCTATGCCTACAAGAACTGGAGGAACAAAAACAAACAAACCACAGAGCAAACAGAAAGAAGGAAAAAAACAAGATCAGAGAAAAATTAAGTGATATACAGGCAAAAAGAACAATTTAAAGGATCAATAAATCCAGGAGCTAGTTCTCTGAAAAGATAAACAAAATTGACAAGCTTTTAAGAAGACTCATCAAGAAAAAAGGGGAGAGGACCCAAGTAAATAAAATCAGAAATGAAAGAGGAGAAATTACAATTGACACCACAGAAATACATAGGATTCTAAGAAATTACTGTGGTGGACAACTATATGCCAAGAAATTTGAAAACTTAGGTGAAATGTTCAAATTTCCAGAAAAATATAACCTTCCAAAACTGAATCAAGAAGAAAGCTTGAACAGACCAACAACAGCTAATAAAATTGAAGCAGTAATCGGACATTTCCCAGCAAACAAAAGCACAGGACTGGATGGTGTCACAGGAGAATTGAACAAAACATTTAAGGAAGAGCTAATGCCTATGCTTCTCAGACTCTTCCAAAATATATCCAAGAAGAAGGAAGAACCAAACTCGTTTTATGAGGCCAGCATCATCCTGGCACCAAAAGACGGTAAAGACACAACAAACCAATATCGCTGATGATGATAGACCACTAAAATCCTCAACAAAATGTTTGCAAAACACATCAAGCAATACATTAAAAAGATCATACACCATGACCAAGTGGATTTCATCCAAGGTATGCAAGGATGGCACTATATTAACAAAACAATAAATGTAATACATCACATAAACAAAACTAAAGACAAAAATTACATGATTGTAGAAACTGTTGCGTGCTGAACCTGGCTCTCCTGGCTGGCTATGAACACGCATAGCATGCACTGCAGATGGCTCGTCGAGGCACGAGAAATAATCATGCACATAAACAGTTTTCTGTGGGGAAGTAAAGAAATGGAGTGGCAACTCTCCAAGCTGGGGAGCACCTGGCTAACCCCCTAGTGGGGAGAGCCCCGTTCCTTTGTCCCAGTGGGTTTTTATTGAGAAAGTAGATACAGTTTGTGGATTCACAGTCTGGCAGAAGGGATCAAAGGGAACACATATCTTACAAGAATGCTAACAGAGTTTCTGTTGTGATTCCGGGCAGAGATTGGAGTTTTATCATATGAAAGGACTACAGGTTTCCAAAGGTTTCCTGACTGTGCCTTCAAATTCCAATGTAATAACATCCTCAGCAAACAGATCTCACAGGATCTTGCATATTTTTTGTCCCAGGCATGATTACCCTGGGGGCCCACCGTCTCTGGTCTGAGCTGCCCCTTTGGCTGTTTGCTAAGCTCTGAGAAGGGCTGGAGACAGAGGTAGCAAGGAGACTTGGATTTCTCACATCTAAGTACAAAGACTCAGGCTAAGAGGGGGCAGGGGTTGAAGATCACCCCTTCCTTTCCACAGCCCCTTCATTTATTTCCACAGTCTTGTGAGTCTTATTCCACAGGCCTAAAGAGACCAGAACCTGTCTTAGGTCGCTCCTTTATTAAGGAGTCTTACCCATCATTGGTAACTGATCTAGCATTTAAAGGCCAGGCACAGAACAGGTAGCACTCATGCCAGGGAAATAAGTTTTGTCTCCTTAGTGGTTCCTGATCTGGAGGTCTCTCACTCAGCCTAAGTCACAGGGGATCACAGCTTCCTGAGACCTGGCAGGGCGGTCCCCAACACATGATCATGCCAATAGATATGAAAAAATCATGTGATAAGGTACAGAACCTGTTTGTGATTGAAAAAAAAACACTCAGGAAAGTGCGAGTAGAAGGAACATAGCTTAAATTAATAAAGATCATATATGAAAAACCTACAGCCAACAACATACTCAATGGGAAAAACTAAAAGCTATCCCACTAAGAGCAGAAACAAGACAAGGATGTCCACTTTCACCACTTGTATTCAACAGAGTATTGGAAGTCCTAGCCACATCAGTCAGGCAAGAGAAAGAAATAAAAGGCATCCAAATTGGAAAAGAGGAAACAAAACTGTCATTGTTTGCAGATGACATGGGAACATACATAGAAAACCCTGCAGACTCCACTAAAAACCTGCTCAACCTAATAAGTTAATTTGGCAAAACAGCAGAATACAAAGTCAATATTCATAAATCAAAAGCATTTTGGCATACCAACAATGAAATATCAGAATCAGAAATTAGGAAAAATCCCATTTGCTATAGTAACAAGAAAAATAATATACATAGGGATAAACTTAACCAAGGAAGTAAAGGACATGTACTCAGAGAACTACATAACACTGAACAAAGAAATTAAGGAAGACACAAATAAATGGAAGCATATACCATGATCATGGTTTGGAGAATAATCATCACCAAATGCCCATACTATCCAAGCAATTTATAGATTCAACACAACTCCTGTTAAAATACCAATGATGTATTTTACATATAGAAAACAAACATTTCAAAAATTTAGATGAAATTATAAATGATCCCATATGACTGCAGCAATTTTGAGAAAGAACAAACAGAGCGATCACAATACCTGATATCAAACTATATTACAAGTCCACTGTAATCAAAACAGTATGGTATCCATCATAAGAAAAGACACATAGATCAATGGAACAGAATAGAGAGCCCAGAAATAATCCCTTGTCTATATGGCCAATTAATATTTGACAAAGGGGGTGGGAGGATAAAATGGAACCAAAATAGTCTTTTAAAAAATGGTGTGAGGAGATCTGGACAGCTACATGGAAAAAAAAAATGAAACTCGACCACCAACTTACACCAAACACAAAAAATAAACTCAAGAGTGACAAAGGAATGAAATATATGTCACAACACCATAAAAGTCCTAGAGAAGAACATAGGCGGGAAAATATCAGATATTCCACACATAATATTTTCACTGAATCATTCCTAAGAAAAATGGACATAAAGGAAATAATAAATGAGACTTCATCAAAATAAAATGCTTCTGCACAGCTAAAGAAAACAAGAAAATATCAGCAAAATGAAAAGGGAACCAACTGCATGGAAAATTTATTTGCAAGTAATATCTCAGATAAGGGTTTGGTCTCCAAAATATATAAAGTTCTCACACAACCCCACTTCAGAAGACAAATAACCCATTTGAAATTGTACAAAGGATCTGAACAGACACTTCTCCAAGGAGGACATACAGAGGTCCCAGAAACATATGTAAGAATGTTCAGCATCACTAGCTATCAGAGACATGACCGGAGGACAGAGAGGCTTTTGGGGCCCGACTGACTCACCGAGAAATATCAATCTTTATTTTTATAGGGGAGGTTATACAACATTTAATGCATAGTGTGATTATTAAGACAGAAATGGTTACCACAGAAATAATTTCTAAAAACACAGAAGGTTTTACAGATCAATCATATTAAACAAAGAAATAACTGAAAAGTACAGGAAGTCCCACAGATCAACCATATTAGACAAAGGTCATTTTGACCAAAAGGATCATTAATCAGTTAGCCAACAAAGCTATACAGGCACAAACTTTCAGGTGCCAATTAATAACTAGGTATCTATTAAAATTCTAGGAATTGGTTTAAATTAAAAGGGTGCAAGGGGTGATTTGTAGGTATATAGAAATCAACTATTATCCATTAAAATTAAATTTATCTCAATCAGATAACTGATTTTTTGCCTATATTTTTTGATTTATACATCTTGGTGGGGGGGCATGTTTTGTGTTCATTTCCATGTATTGAAATTATTGTTTTCAACTAGAACTCCTTGTTTCTATACACTCCTGTCCAGGGTATGGGAGGGGTAGTGGCTGTAATAAATCTTAAGCTTTCAGGTGGTGACTCCCTAAGAAACATTCCTAGAAACAGCTTCCTTCAGCGTTCTGGTGGTTGGTCTGCCCATAGTTTAATTTTGTCCTTAACTTCCCAGGTGATGGAAACAGGCAACATTAGGGTTGCTAGGGATCTCTATTCTGTGGTCAATAAATCATTTCATGCAGAATCAGAAGCATCATGCAGATTTTTTATTATAACACACAGGTATCTAAAAATCCCACCATCTATTGCTAGCAGGGACAGGCATACAGGAAGAGATAGACAGGAGATCCGGCCATAGTCACCTCTTCTGTGTAGATGCGTCTCACCTGACCCAACTGTGTCAAAGGTCAGCTGTGGGTCAGCTCTCAACAGAAAAGTAGGAACAAAGTGGTCATAACAGGCCCTTTCCTATAAATAACTAATTTAAATGTAAATCAATTAAATTTCCCCATCAAAGATACAGAGTGGCTGATGGTTAAAAAACAAAATCCAGTTGTCAACATAACAACACCCGAACCTGTACAGATTTTTTATGAGTTTATTTGAGCAAAACTGATGATATGCCATGAGCAAGATCTGAAAGGCTCTGGAGAATAACAATTCATGGGGGGGTTTTTTTGTACATTTGGAATAAGGTGAGGAGGTAAGTAAGATCGCACAGAGGTGGGAGAGAACAAGGTACATGATAGTTACAGGACCATGTGCTCCTGTGAGTGTGGTCACACCTCCAAAAGGTCTAAAAAAAAAAAGATGGCTCTGGCATTTAAAAGGGATGTTAACCTAAATTCACAAGAACAGTGAACTAGGCTGGGTTTGGGGAAAGATAATCCTTTTACTAACAAAGTTATAGACCTGGGTATGACTACCCACTATGATGTGCCCAGTTAGAGATTTATGATCAAATCACCCCTTGAGGTTACTGTTCATCACTGAACTTGTCATGTTTTTTATAGCCCATTTTTCATTTATGAAGGCTGCGGTGTCTACCAGAGACTGACTTAGGATTTAAGGCACACATAAGCTGAGAGTGAAGAGATGGAAAAAGACTTCCCATGAAAATGGTAAACAGGAGAGAGCAGGGGTGGCTATACTTACACAAAATACACTTCAAATATAAAGCAGTCAGGGACACACAAAAATGACCTTATATAATGAGAAGAAGGATCAGTTCAGCAGAAAGAGATAACTCACTCCTTATTGCTCAGTTCCAGTGTTGGGTGGACCACGGGTTATCTATCCATCACCAAGCATCTTGGTGCTTCCCCAAGCACCAAGGTGCTTTCTAATTAGGTTTTTGGAAACCATGAATAAAGCTGCAATAAACATCCACATGCAGGTGTTATGGAACAGACCCAGGGCTGGGGGAGTGATACACTGTTACCAAATAGACCTACCTTTGCCCTTTGGGGATTCCCCCGCCCTGTACTAGGTTCACCTTGCCTGCTGCCAGGGAAAGATGTCTCTCAATGCCAGGGATTGGTGAAATGGAAAGGGGCTATTTATTTAAAGAGTTATACAAATTTAAGATTAATTACTTGATGTCTTCACTGAGATCCCAAAGTCTTTTAGAATACTCGGACTCACAGTCCTTCCTTCCCCCTCTGCCCAGTCCAGGGTAACATGTCTCAGAAAAGGAATAGAAGTCCATGGCTCAGACAGCCTCTTGGTTCTGGCACCATCAAGCTGTATCTTCACCACAATCTCCAGTTAATCCAAACCCACATGGCACCTTCTCTTGGACCACCAGCAAGAGTCTTTCATCCCTTTCCCTCCAGGCAAAGTCTCTCCTGCTTCCTAAGCCACATGGCAAAAAGGGAGCACTCTAAAGTCACATGGTTCACACCTGCTAAAGCCACATAGTTCTCTGCCCAGGCCATGTGATCTCAAAAAGACCCTGCATGACTGCTCTGCCTGGGTTTAAATCCCAGCACCAATCTTCCTTTGCAGCACCATTTCCAATTCCTCCCACAATTGGCCACAACTGCCAGCACTCCCATATTTTTTCAATTTACTGGGTTGCCATAGTAAGTCCAGGCAGGTGTGGCACCAATCATCTCCAAACTGTTATGCAGGCGCTGTAACCAGGGGGAGTTGCTTCCCAGTTACATCACAGGTTGAAGTCACTCCCATCCCCCTGGCTCAAAGAAGGGCCACAGCTACTTAACATATCTATGAAACCTGTTAAAGGTTATAGATCTGTTAAATGACCATTTTAGAGGTTATTTTCAAAACTGTTGCTATTCAAAACAACTCTCCATGGCCTTGCTCCATGTGTCCCATTCCCAGCTTAGACTTGTGGGGTGAGAACATCCTACATAAATATTTATTTCTAATATTTACTGAACACTGAATTCTGAACCCCATTATAAGTTTCTATTTGGAGCCCCCCAGCTTCCAGCTGCACCCTATTACACAAGTTTGGGGGTAGACATGAGTTTCTACATCTTTAGATAAATATCTAGGAGTGTGATTTCTGGACCATGTGGTAAGATTGGGTTTAGATACTGAAAAAACTGTCCAACTGCTTTCTACACTGGCTGCAGCATTTCGAGTTTGACCAGGAGAAATGACAGTCCTGCTTCTCCACGTCCTCCCAGCATTCAGAGTTGCAGGTTGTTCATTCTTATTTTTGCCATTCTAACAGGTGTGTAATAGTGCTTCATTGCCTTAATTTGCAGTCTGTCAGAGGTGGGGCATCTTCCATGTCCTCATTTACCACCTGTATGTCTTCTTTGGTGAGGTGTCTGTCCAGGTATTTTGCCTATTTCTAATTAGGTTTTTGTTTCTTATTGTTGAAATTACACAGTTCTATGAATATTCTGGATACAAGTCCTTTATCAAACATATATTTTAGAAATATTTTCACCTAGTCTTTTTTCACTCTTAACTGTGTCTTCAAAAGACAGATATATATTTTTTTATTTTAATAAAGTTCAGTTGATGGGTTTTTCTTATTCATGGACTGTGCTTTTGATGTTGTATCTAAAAATTTACTGGGGGACAAATGTGTGAGAGGCCACTCTGCATGGTGTGGTCCCAGCTCCCACTGGGAGATGCAAAGGACCCACGCCCAATGGATAGGTTTTCCTGTGGGGAATCAGGCCTGCAATGTACCTAGGCCACTATGAGTCTTGCTTTTTGCTAAAACTCCCTCACCCTGAATTGAGGATATTTACTGCAAAGCAACTTCCTAAAAACCATATTAAACCTTCCAGGGATGAGTGTAACGGATCCAACTACTTTTGCCTGTTCATTTGCAAATATCCCTCTTCTGTGATGTGATTACCAGTATCCTCTCCTTTGTTTTCTGTAAAAGGTAACCACCTAAAGCAAGCCTGTGCATAGTTAATGAGGACCTTCTTGTCATGTGCCCAGTAAGACAGTAAAAGCTCATTGGAGGGAGGGCCAAGGCTTTTGCTCCCTTGAGAGAAAAGCCATGCTGTCCCTTTTCCTCCACCCGACTCAGTAGTCCATGTGAATGTCTCATATTTCATCCATAATGACTCAGACCCTATGAGTTGGGGTCTGCATCACAAATGGTTTGAGAGACTATCTCAGTTAGAAAGGAGGGGCCCTTAATTTTTGTGCTTATCTTTATGAGCACAAGATAAGCCTGTGGACTATGCTGTGATGTTACTCACAATCTTCCCCACTCCCTGTTCAGCCAGGCCAGGTTTTGGTTTCTGGGTGCTAATGAGGACCTACCCACAACTGGGGTTCCCCCTGGCCTCAGACTGCCTCCACCCCCACACCTGCCCATCACAGTCCAGGAGGGTCAGCAAAACCTGGATGCACCACAGATCTGTACTGCCAGGAAATCCTCATGGGCATTCACACCCAGAAATTACTGGGGGAGGGTTTGGCCTAAGAGACAACACATAGAGGGACAACAGCAGACCATGGAGAGAGAATCCTGACCCTTGATTCTACCACAGGCCCAGGAAGCAACCTGCTCCACAGGCAGTCCCACAGACAGCCCATTTCCTGTGGGTTGCCCAGGTTCCACAGCCACCTCAGGGTACTCCTCTTTTCCACACCATTTAAACTATGAAAATACATAGTAGACTATGTAGATGTATTATATATGTATATTATATGTACATAACGATGACATACCTACACATAATGAAACTGCGAAGCTCCCCTGACTCTCCTGCCTGCCTTTGACCTCTAACAAGTACAGGACTACAGGCCAACTCCCGGCTTCAATAGCTCTGAACATAAGCAGCCTTTGTTGTTTCCATTTGCTTAGTCTTCACTTCCACAGTGTCTTAGGGATGTGAGGTCTGGTGACAATAGTTCACAATCACACATACATACAGCCCTCCAATATCTGGACACAAGCAGGAACACAGTTGATGCTGGTGGGCATCCCAGATGGGACATAGTTGGGCATGGCCCAGGCTGCCGTCTGTCATGGCTGTGGACCCAGGGACAGCCATCAATGCCCTGACACCCCAGGCGGAGACAAGACCATGGAAAGGGGCCTGTGGAAGCCTTAAAAGCAGCTCCTTTCCCTAGTTTCTGAGAACTAGGATCAGGTCCAATGTGGTTGCTAGCAAGGTTTTACCCCCTAGACAAACAGCCTTGCCAACCTTCCCATGTGAGAGGATTTGCCTGGGAAGAAAGGGCTGTGAACACCAGGAAAGGCTTGTGCCTGGGGTTTGGCCAAGCCCAGTACACAGAACATCCAGGTCCCACCTTCATGCCTCACCCACCACAGCAGCCATCCCACCTGGATGTGGACAGTAGTGCTTATGCCAATGTCTTGTGATGGCCCCCAGAGGTGGGTCTTCCTGACACCACCCCCATCAGCAGGATGGATAACTTGGGGATCATAGGAGTGATGAACAGCCAGGCAGTCAGTGTGATTTGCCAGGAATTTGGTCTTACAGGTGGCAGTGCACTTCACAGGCAAACAGCCACTGGCCTAAATACTCCCTGGGTTTTGCCAAAGTCAGCAATGTGGTGAACTGGCCACAGATTATGTAGATCAATGTGCTTCTTGGACAATCATAAGCTATGCTCACAGCTTGCATAGCTGGTCAGCAACCAACTAGATAGGAACTCGAAGCAGACTGGGCACCAGGGGTAAGAAGCCAGGTAGATGGGGCATATTTACCATGAGTTGGGCCTGAGAAGGGACCAAGGCTGTGGCCGGTGACATTTTGTCAAGTGGTCCATGGGCTTCTACCACATCTTGGCCTGCCCCATGCAGAGGCAGGGTCACTTCTGTCCACAGAACCTGGAACCCACAGGCTGTGTGACTACCTCTGTGGGGAGGGGGTCACAGAAGGCCCCCAGACACACCTCTGAAGACCTCAGGAGGTCCCCAGTCCAAGGCCAGACCTGGAACTCATGGGGTGACTCAGCTATATGCAGTGGAAACACAGACACTTTGGATCTGTAAACGGAAAAGACACTGGTGTTCAGGCTGCCTGTCACTACCAAATCCAGTAAGCAGTGACAGTCTTTGAATCTTTTAAGGGTGCGGTATTCAGATGGCTGGTGATTCGAGAAGATGGTGGGTTCATACCCTAACAAACCATCTTTCCTTCTCTTTCCTGGCCAGATCTTTTATAAGTGGGTGGGGGAGGACAAACAAGGTATGGTGAGGGCTTTGAGATTCAGAAGTTGCAACATTCCTGTCCTGGGCAGTTAGCTGATCCCAAGGGGGAAGAGTGGTCATCTGCTCTCCCTAGAACAAAGGTTCAGATGTCCTCAGGAGGTAATCTTCTATCAGTGCCCCAGGAGGTTGGTTGTTTTTCCCAGGAGCCAGGATGGGCCTTATCTGTAGTTTCCGAAACAAAAGCTTTAACATACACATTTTTGCCAGACTCATAACTTTTTACCTTAAGCTAAAATTTTCCAAGCCTTGAGTCCCCTATCAGGTCCAAGCCCCTCAAGCAGGATGGCAGGGCCTTGGCATTCAGGGCAGTGCAGCAGCTGCTCTATGTTTCAGCCAGAGGGGCACTTTTGGTCCCAGTGACCACTGTGAACTCTGTTCTCACACATCAGACTCCCATCTGTCCTCTGGAGGACCACTTGACCCCTGACAGTGGGTCAGCACCGTCCTTTGATCAGCGATAAGGCCATGGATGGAGTCAGAGGGAAGGAGTGAAAAGTCAGGGACCCTGAGGCAGACTACAGTCCCCTGCGGAGCCATGAGAGCAGGTGGGTGGGATGAGCCAGTGCTGGGCTACAGATGATGAGCAGGACAGCCTGTGCCCACACCACACACTGGCAGGGCAGTGAGAACTGCCTCTGGGACGGGAGCACCAGAGGGTGTGGGGAGAAGCCATCCCCATGGGGGTAGAGTGTGTGAAGGCCAGGTTCCCACACCATCCCCTGGGCCCTGATGGCTGCCTCACCCCACCCCTGCTCACCCACATGAGGTGACCTTGGCCATGTCTGGACTCCCCCAGGCCTCTTGACACAGAAATCACCCAGAAAAAAGGGAACTCCAAGAAGCAAGCCATGCCACTGGTTTCAATCCCATTCTTAGTCTTTGTGGGGCCAGGGGGAGGGGCGAGTCGCACCTCAGGGCCCAGGCACCAACTCTTGGGCTGTGGGGCTGTGGGCACAGAGCACAGCCACAAGGAGCTACGGAGGATCGGGTCGAAGTGGGCAGGGCAGGGGCACTGCCTCCACTGTCCCCGCTCTGGGTGAGTGGGGTCCCTCCAGAGCAGGGCAGAGGGACGGAGGTGGGGGCAGTAGAACCAGTTACAGGACCTGAGGGAAGATCAGGCTCTGGGGCCCCAAAGAGCCTCAGGAGCAGGTGAGGCAGCAGAAAATGCAGGTGGTCTCAGGCCACGGCCCCACCTGAGCAGAGCACAGGATCCAGGGAAGCATTTCTCACCCACAGAGCTGGATGTTCCAGAGGTTGACATAGGCCACTAGGGTGTGGGTCATGGTCTGAGAGCCATAAGGAGCTGGAGGTCAGGGTGGAGGCTGGGTTGGAGGCTGCCCTTCAAAGCTGCTTAAGGGTGGATAGTGGGTCTCAGTACAGGAGACAGGAAGGCGGCTGGCTCAGGGAGAAAAAAATACCCCAGGTGGCCCAAGGGTCTGGTGCAAGACAATGGGCAGGGTCACAGGAGGAGGCCAGGGGCCCTGGGATGAGGGGAGCAGGGAATAGGGGTCCAACAGGAGAGGTGTTCATGGGATCAGTGGAGAGCCCCGCAGGTGGTGGACAAGGAACAGGAACCAGAGCTCTGGGACAAGACTGCTGGTCACAGGGCAGCTGACCTGCAACTAGAAGCAGCAAAGGTCCAGGGAGTTCCCAGGAGTGGGAGGAACAGAGACAGCAAGCTCCTATGGGAGGACCCAGGGCAGGGCAGTGGCTGTGTGAAACAGAGTCAGCTGGAGAGAGGGTGGACAGAGCCCAGGCCTGACAGAAGAGGGTGAGGCCAGGAGTGGAGCTGAATGGGATTGAGGGACTCTGGGACTGGCAGGAAGCCCACAGGGAGATGTGGGGGACATGGCAGCCTGGATGGAACTCACAGACCCATGGAAAACTGGATCCTAGAGCAGGAGGGACAAGGGGCTACTGTAGTCTAGTAGCCTAGGGACAAGGGAGAAAACAACCGCAGCTGAGGGGGGGGGGCAGCTAGCAGAACAGGAGGGCAGGGAGCTGCCCCTGGAGCTCCAGGGCAGATGGCAGAGCTATGTGGGTGAGCAGAGTCAGGTGGGGAGGCAGGAGGGCAGGGAGTTGTCCCTGGAGTTCTGGGGGAGCTGGTAGAACTATGCAGGTGAGCAGGAAGCAGGAGGGAAGGTAGGGGTGCAGGGAGCTGCCTCCGGAGCTATGGGGAAGCTGGCGGAGCTATGCAGGCCAGCAGGATGCAGGATGGAGGATAGGAGGGCAGGGAGCTCCCCTAGGAGCTCCTGGGAGAGATGGCAGAGCTGTGCAGGTGAACTGGGGTAGGTGGAGAGGCAGGAGGGCAGGAAGCTGTCCCTGGAGTTCTGGGAGTGCTGGAAGAGCTATGCAGGTGATCAGGGGACAGGTGGAGGTGCAAGAAGACAGTAAGCTGCCCCTAGAATTCTAGGGGAGCTGGAAGAGCTATGCAGGTGAGCAGGAGGTAGGAAAGGCAGGAGAGCAGCCAGCTGCCCCAGGAGCACCAGGGGAAGCTGGCAGAGCTATGCAGGTGAGCAGGGGCAGGTGGGGAGGCAGGAGGGCAGGGAGCTGTCCCTGGAGCTATGGGGGAGCTGGCAGAGTTGTATAGGTGAGCTGGGGTACATGGGGAGGCAGGAGGGCAGGGGGATGCCCCTGGACCTCTGGGGGAACTGGCAGAGCTATGCAGGTGAGCAGGGGCAGGTGGGGAGGCAGGAGGGCAGGGAGCTGTCCCTGGAGCTATGGGGGAGCTGGCAGAGTTGTACAGGTGAGCTGGGGTAGATGGGGAGGCAGGAGGGCAGGGGGATGCCCCTGGACCTCTGGGGGAACTGGCAGAGCTATGCAGGTGAGCAGGGGCAGGTGGGGAGGCAGGAGGGCAGGGAGCTGTCCCTGGAGCCCTGTGGGTGCTAGAAGAGCTATTCGGGTGAGCAGAAGGCAGGATGGAGGATAGGAGGGCAGGGAGCTGTCCCTGGATCTCTGGGGGAGCTTGCAGAGCTATGCAGGTGAGCAGGTTACAGGATGAAGGATAGGAAGGCAGGGAGCTCCCCTAGGAGCCCCTGGGAGAGATGGCAGAGCTGTACAGGTGAGCTGGGGTAAGTGGGGAGTCAGGAGGGCAGGGAGATGCCCCTGGAGCTCTGGGGATTCTTGCAGAGCTATGCAGGTGAGCAGGGGCAGGTGGGGAGGCAGGAGGGGAGGGAGCTGTCCCTGGAGCTCTG
>PVIA01018208.1:0-13451 GCA_004024845.1 Tonatia bakeri
CAGGGTGGTGTCGTGACTCCTACAAGTTTTAGCAAGTGCAGAGAGTCCTAAGCAAGTGCTGAGTGCTGAAACATTTTTTTCTCATCAAAATGCAATGAGTACAGGGTTTGTGGAGTTCTGAAGACAACGAGTACTAAGGTATGACTGTACTGTGTTCATGGATAGGAATAATTAACATCATTAAAATGTCTATACATTAAAATGTCTATACAAAGCAATCTACACATTCAATACAATTCTTTTTATTTTTTTCACCATAAAAAGGCAGCTTGAGCCTTGGCTGGTGCGGTTCAGTGGATTGAGCACTGGCCTTTGAGCCAAAGGTAGCCAGTTTGATTCCTGATCAGGGCATATGCCTTGGTTGCAGGCCAAGTCCTTGGTTGTGGATGTGTGAGAAGCAATCGATTGTTATATTGGTATTTCTCTTCCTCTCTTTCTCCCTCCCTTGCCTGCTCTCTAAAAAATAAATATATTAAATCTTTAAGAAGAAAACAGCTTGCTTTATTGTCATGATGGGAGTGGGAGACAGAGATGGGCAGCCAATCTGACTCCAATCTGAGGCTGAGGCCAAGGGGGCCTGAGGAACTTCAGGCCAGCTTTCAGTAAATGCACCAGTCCCTGAGGGCTGCCCAGTCTACACCTGCAAAGTGAGGTGCAGGACATCTTCTCCCCTGTCAGCCCAGCTGGCCAGGCAAACCTCTCACTGGGTTCCAGGCCATTCTCTCAACTCCGTGTGGTTTTTGTCACAAAGGTCTTTTTTTTTTTTTATTACTGATGGGCTTTAGCTTCTGGACCATTCACGTCTAAGCATGACCCTCAGAAGAGAAGCCACACTCCATATGGAGTAAGGCACAGCCCTGTGCTCAGTTATTTCTTCTTGGGTGGACACTGCCTCCTCAGTCCCCCCAGTCTCAGCTCTTCCTCATCAGAGGAGGTAGCCTCAGGGTGAGGCTTGCAAACCATGTCAGAGGCTCCTTGTCCCTGCACCTCAGAGGGGAGGCCAGCAAGAAAGCTGCTTCCTATTCTTCCCTTCCTTACCATCCCTTCCCTCCCACTCAGCCCTCCCTGTTACTCCCCTCTCCTACCCATCTCCTTCCCAGCCCTCACTAGGGGATTCCACCTCTGTCAGGCTGAAAGGAGCTGCCAGTCCCCAGGGAAAGTGCACAAAAGAAAAAAACAATTTGGAAGCATAGAAAGGGAGAAAAAAAACCCACAAAAATCAAGGTTGGCTTTGTCTATAAATGGTGGAGGCTCCCAGCAGGGAGAGAGACTGCTTAGCTCAGAAGGTGGACATTCTCCTGTGCTTAGGGCAATCCTGTTCACCTCCTTTCCAGCTCAACTTCCCTATGCCCAAGTTCCCACACTGAGAGCGCTCTGGAGGGGTGTGCATGAATATGTGCACATGCATGTGCCTGGGCTCATATTGCATACACACATGCACACAATGGAAGGGGTGCCCCTGCTCCTCAGAGGCTTCTCTCTGTTAACCAAGTCTTATGCACACACAAAGACAGGTACATGCACACCTGTGCACATACAGACACACATTAGATTCTAAAGCATAGTATGGGTTGGGGTCCCTGGAGGCTCACTGAACTTGAGCTGGGCTGGAGGGCTGGTGTGTGAAGTACAGCTGGCTCCCATCTGGGTGGTTCAGATGATGGTAACTGAGAGCAGAGGGTTGCAGGCCCACTTGCCATCAGCTGAACCAGTGTCATGGGCCAGCATCTCCTGGATAGTGATCCAGTTGTCTAGAATCTTCTTGTTCTGCTTCTTCATGGTTTTGTGGTGGTTCAAGGCAACAATGTTGAGCTCAGCCTTGCTTTTGAGGTTCTGCTGTTCCCTCAGGCACTCCACCCAGCTCTGTGTCATGAACTCATGCCACTTCCACTACTCCTGGACCCAGATCAGGTGCTGCTTCCGTTCCTCTTTGCTCCAGTAGCAGCCCATCTTCATCTTGCTCACTGCATCATCGTACGTAGTTATGCCATTGTGCTCCTCTTGGATCTTCAGGGCCCGGCCTTTAGGAGGCAATCACGTGCAGACTGCTTGGCCACATAGTAGGTTCAGTCGCTGTGCACCTTGACCTTCCACTCCATGCTGGTTGCTTTGGTGGCTGTTGCTATTGCTCTGTCCACCCAAAGGCCACTTGCCAAATTCAAGGGGCCATGACCCAGATCATGCAGGCCATGTAGATGGGCCAGCTGCATACAGCTCTGGTAGTGCTCACTCTCCTGGTCCTGGCCTCTGAGGGGCCTAAAGAGGTAAGGGCTGTCCTTGGTTCCCACATGCTCCAGGGTCATCGTATCTTTGGGCTGTGACAGACATGCTCCTCTGAGTGCTGTCTCTGGCCCAGCTCAGGATCCTAGGTGAAAGATCGGAACTTGGCCAGGCTTCCCTGTGAAGGAGCCCCTTCAGGTGGGTGGCAAAAAGGAGGATAGGTGGCAAGGGTAGGGGGTGGAGTCTGGTTCAAGTTGGAGTTGCCAGCAGCTGCCTGCCTCAGGGGCTCTGCATCAACACAATTCTTATTAAAATACCAGTGGCATATTTCACAGATAAAGAAAAAATATTCCAAAAATTTATATGGAACCACAAAAGACCCTAAATAGCCTCAGCAATCTTGAGAAAGAACAAAGTTGGAGGGATGACAATAACAGATATTAAACTGTATTATAAGGCCATATTAACCAAAACAGCCTGGTAATGGCATAAAAACAGGCATATATATCAAAGAAACAGAACAGGGAGCCCAGAATTCAAACCACGCCTTTATAATCAATTGATATTTGACAAAGGAGGCAAGAGCATATGATGGAGTAAAGGTAGTCTCTCCATTAACTGGTGTTGGGGAAATTAGGTACATGGAAAAAATGAAACTACACCACCAATTTACACCATACACAACAATAAATTCAAAATGGATAAAAGATTTAAATGTAGGCTTGAAACCATAAAAATTCTAGAAGAAAACATAGGCAGTAAAGTCTCATACATCTCATGTGGCTACATTTTTGTTGATATATCTCCTAAGGCAGGGAAACAAAGGAAAAAGCAAACAAATGGATCTACATCAAACTAAAAAGCTTCTGCACAATAAAAGAAACTATCAACAAAATGAAAAGGGAACCCACTGAATGGGAGAACATGTTTGCCAATAACACATCAGACAAGAATTTAATCTCCAAAATATATAAAGAACTCATCCGACTCAACACCAGGAAGACAAACAATCCAATTTAAAAATGGGCAAAGGATATGAATAGACATTTCTCCAAGGAAGACATATGCAAAATCACTAATCATCAAAGAGATGAAAATTAAAGCCACAGTGAGGTATAACCTCACACCTGCCAGAATTTGCTACCGTTAATAAATCAACAAACAAAAACTACTGGCAAGGATGTGGAAAAATGGAAACACTTGTGCACTGTTGGTGGGAATGCAGACTGGTGCAGCCACTGTGGAAAACAGTATGGAGTTTCCTCAAAAAACTGAAAATGGAACTGTTTTTCAATTCAGTGATCCCATTTCTGGGAACATATCCTAAGAATCCCAAAACACCAATTTGAAAGAATATATGCACCCCTAAGTTCATTGCGGCGTTATTTACAATAGCCAAGATTTTGAAACAGCCCAAGTTTCAAAAGTTACCCATATCAGTAGATGAGTGGATAGAAAAGCTGTGGTAGGCCCTAGCCTGGTAGCTCAGTTGGTTAGATCATGACCCTGATATGCCAAGATTGTGGATTTAATCCCCGGGCAGGGCGCATACAAGAACCAACCAGTGAATGCATGGATAAGCAAAACAACAAATTGATCTCTCTCTCTCTTTCTCTCTCATCCTTTCTCACTCAAATTAATAATTTTTAAAAAGCTATGGTACATTTGCACAAATGAATGCTACACAGTAATAAAAAAAACTACATTTACCTTTTGTGACAGCATGTATGGACATGTAGATGATTATGCTGAGTGAAATAAGCCGATCAGAAAAATACAAATACCGTGTGTTCTCACTTATATGTGGAATCTAATGAACAAAATAAATTGATGGACACCATAAAAACAGAAGCATGGATACATGGAACACACTGACAGATCTCAGGGGGAAGAGGGGGACTGGAAGACATTAGGCAAAGAACATATATGCATGACCCATAGACACAGGCAACAGTGTGAGGATTGCCTAAGATGGCGCGGGGCTAGGTGGAGGTAAACAAAAGGTGGAGGGAATGGGGACATCTGTAATAGTGTCAACTATAAAACTGTAAAAAGAAAAATCAACCTTGGCTCCTATTCTCTTTCCTGGACAGGGAGGAGGACAGATATTATTCAAATAATCCCATAAATGAATGTATAATTACACATGGAGAAACATGTACTTTACTAAACAGGAAATTAAGTGAAGCAAGTAATTTTATCGGTCCCTTCTTTTAAGAGAATGAAAGACGTCACTTTCAAACATGCTACAGAGAACCTGGACGAGGTAACATCCTCAGGCTGAGCTATACATATGTTTGATATCACTTACCTCCATTTTTGCTACTATCTTTCCCTAAAGAAAACTTCAAGTTCCTCTGTATCTTTGTTTTCTTTTGTTTATTTTCAAGGCTCATTTCCTATATTATTTTTATTCCATAACTTTAAAAGACAACTGAACTCCTTTATAGGCCCCAAATCCTCCTTTTAAAATATTTACAGTAACAATCATTTATTTTTTAAAATGTATTTTATTGATTATGCTATTACAGTTATTGAATTTTCCCCCTTCATTCCCCTACACCCTGCACACCCTCTCCCACCCACATTCCCCCCCTTTAGTTCATGTCCACGTGATATAAGTACTTCAGTTTCTACATTGCCCATACTATTCTTGCCCTCCCCCTGTCTATTTTCTACCTACCATCTACATTACCTATTCTCTGTACCTTTTCCCCCATCTCCTCCTCCCACTCCCCTATTGCTACCCTTCCATGTGATCTCCATTTCTGTGGTTCTGTTCCTGTTCTAGTTGTTTGCTTAGTTTGTTTGTGTTTTTGTTTTAGGTGTGGTTGCTAATAATTGTGAGTTTGCTGTCATTTTACTATACATGTTTTTTATCTTCTTTTTCTTAGGTAAGTCCCTTTAACACTTCATATAATAAGGGCTTGGTGATGATGAACTCCTTTAACTTGACCTTATCTGGGAAGCACTTTATCTTCCCTTCCATTCTAAATGAAAGCTCTGCTGGATTGAACAGTCTTGGATGTAGGTCCTTGCCTTCCATGACTTGGAATACTTCTTTACAACCCCTTCTTGCCTGCAAGGTCTCTTTTGAGAAATCAGCTGACAGCCTGATGGGAACTCCTTTGTAGGTCACTGTTCCCTTATCTCTTGCTGCTTCTAAGATTCTCTCCTTTATTTTAATCTTGGCTAATGTAATTATGATGTGCCTTAGTGTGTTCCTCCTTGGGTCCAACTTCTCTGGGACTCTCTGAGCTTCCTGGACTTCCTGGAAATCTATTTCCTTTGCCAGATTGGGGAAGTTCTCCTTTATTATTTGTTCAAATAACTTTTCCACTTGTTGCTCTTCGTCTTCCTCTTCTGGTACCCCTATAATTCAGATGTTGGAGCATTTAAAGATGTCCTGGAGGTTCCTAAGCCTCTCCTCATTTTTTTTGAATTCTTGTTTCTTCATTCTTTTCTGCTTGGTTGTTTCTTTCTTCCTTGTGGTCCACTCCATTGATTTGAGTCCCAGTTTTCTTTCCATCACTATTGGTTGCCTGTGCATTTTCCTTCATTTCACTTAGCATAGCCTTAATTTTTTCATCTAATTTGCAACCAAATTCAACCAATTCTGTGAGCATCCTGATCACCAGTGCTTTGAACTGTGCATCTGATAGGTTAGCTATCTTTTGGCCGCTTAAAAGTATTTGCTGTGGAGCTTTGATCTGTTCTTCCTTTTGGGCCATTTTTTTTTTGTCTTGTCGCACCTGTTACGTGTGAGGGGTGGAACCTTATGTGTTCACCAGGGCAGGGTAACCCATGTCACTTCATTGTTGCCATGACTCCTCTCTGCTCAGAGGCCCAACTTTGCCCCTCCTACCGGTCTGGATGAATGTGTCTATTTTAACTCCTTGGTTGTTGGACTTCCATACAGTTTAATTTTCTATCAGTTCTGGTTCTTATTTTGTTTCTAGATTGTTGTTGTCCTTATTTTGGTTGTGCAAGGAGGCACAGTGTGTCTACCTACACCTCCATCTTAGCTGGAAGTCTACAGTTACAATCATTTATGACTCCAGAACTGAAAACTCAGGAGTGTAGATGGTCCAAGCTACTTATTTTATTTCTAGGAATTTTATTTCTAGGAAGGTAAAAGAAAGATAACAACATGGTGACTAGACAGGTATTTAATAGATCTGAGTGAAACTTCTTTTTTTTTAATTTTTATTTATTCATTTGAGAGAAAGGGGGAGAGAGAGAAACATCAATTTATTTTTCCACTTATTGACTCATTCATTGGTTGATTCTTGTATGTGCCCTGACTGGGGATTGAACACACAACCTTGGTGTATCAGGACAACACTCTAACCAACTTAGGTACCTGGCCAGGGTTGAGTCCAAATTCTTGCTGTGTACATATTCTCTGACTTTGAGTACTTAATTTAAACTCTCAGACCTCAGGGTTCTCCACTTTAAAATAAGAAGCTTCAACTAAATAATTTATAAAGTTAGCATTTTTTTCAAGTGTCTTCTCAAATTACTGTGTTTGAAGCCACCACCCGCCCCCTACCCCACTGGCCAAACTATGTAAAGGCAAAGATCACTTTGTTTGAATAGTGTCTTTAGTGGCTAATATTGTCTAGCAGGCCAAGACAATCCCAACTGCACAAAAGTACAAGATGATTCTGTGATGACCTTTTGGGTATAAGAATTACACAGTCATAATTACATGCCTCCTTTGGACCACCTTTCTTGGGGATCATGAAAGCAAGCAATAATCTCCCCAGCTGCTGTTATCTCCATGCCAACACCACCACCAGCAGAGCAGCTTCACTCTCCAACACAAGCCTTTTCAGCAACAGCTATAATTCACACCCTCATCATGCCCTTCACTTTTCCCAATTACTGGGCCTTGACTCTTGTAGGTTCTCTATTCTTACCTTTCAGTTTCATCAGTATCACATATTCTCATCCCCAAGTAGGTCAATCTGAACTTCATTATAAGCATTGACAAAGGTAAAGTCTGCTCACACTCCCCAAAGATGTTTCATCCTGGCAATTCTTGACCCTTTTAAGGGGATATGATTATTCAAATACAACTAGGTAAAATAAGAAAATGTGTGGCTCAAGTTTTAAACCAGACATACAAGTATTGCAAACAAATGGACTACTTATCTGAGCTACTTTTTCTCATTTCCATGAGATATAATATTGGTCATATAAGTATTGGTTATGTAATGTTGATTATATGAATATATAAATTGGCATACATGTATTGGTCAGCAAATTAGTACAATGCCTTTGCTGCCATATCTAAATGATTTGTTTGAAGCCCGGGGGGTGGAGACCTTCTTCTATAAAAAGACAGATTAAATAGATTAGACCAGGGTTTCTCAACCTCAGCAGTATTGACATTTTGGCTCAGATAATTCATTGTTGTGGTGAGCTTTGCAGTGCACTGTAGGGTATATAGCAGGATGCCTGGCTCCCACGAGGTACCAATAGCACAAAACCCCATTAAGACAATCCAAAACTTTCCCAAACATTGCCAAATATCTCCTAATGGAGCAAAACAGATCCCAGTTAATAATGAAAGGTATAAGTTTTGCAGTCCATATCCTCTCTGTCAAAACCGCTCAGCAGTGCCATGGCACTACAAAAGCAGCCATCAACAATATGTAAACAAAATGTGCATGGCTGTTTACCAATAAATTTTCTGTATGGAAACTGAAACTTAAAATTCATGTAATTTTCATATATAATGAAGTATTATGTTTTTTCATTTTGTTCAAACACTTATAAATATAAAAACCATTCTTAGCTTATGGTCCATACAAGAACAGGTGGTAAGCCATAGCTTTCCAATCCCTGTTTTTGTTTATTTTAATAATATCTTTTAATTAAATGAATATGTTCAAACATTATTTCAACATGTGATCACTATTAAAATTTATATTTTTATATCATTTTAAAAGTAAATAGTGTTTTTTACACTAACAACACATCTAAATTTAGACTAACTACATTTTAAGCATGCAATAGCTCTATGTGGCTGGTGGCTACAGCATTGGGCTATGATGCCTTAGAATGTTCGTTTTTAATTATAAGCATACTGTCTCTCAAGGAGTCCTGGTCAATGGGAGCATTAGATCACTTTCTCTTTGAAGGTAAAGCCCTCTAACTCTCATTATTGACTCAAGCTCACCATATGATCAACTGAAAGCAAGATTGAGGTTCCTATCTCAAAGAATGTACTACTAAAAACCCATCATTAAATGTTTCATCCAATTTGTGATATTTCTGGCTAGTAATTCAAAATGCTTATTTGGTAGTGGCTGGTGTGGCTCAGTGGGTTGAATGCTGGCTTGCAAACCAAAGGGTTGCCAGTTTGATTCCTGGTCAGGGCACATGCCTGGGTTGCAGGCCAGGTACCCAGTAGGAGGTGTGTGACAGGCAACCACACATTGATATTTTTCTCCCTCTCTTTCCCCTTCACTTCTCTCTCTCTAAAAATAAATAAGAATAAAATATTTTATAAACGCTTATTTGGCTTATCAATTTCTTTTTTGCTGTTTTGAATAAAACGAATCAATCCCAGAAGATCTGGTAAACAATGAGTATTTTGGTGTAACTGAGTCTCTGGTGCTGTTACAGAATCCTACCCATGCTGTTCTGGAACAGATGTGGGGTCCGATTGCCCACAACCAAGAAGTATGACTCCCAGTGCAAGAGTTTGGTGAAAAAGGAAAGGCGTTGTTTATTTAAAGGTTATACAACTTCAGAATAATGGCAGGTTTCTGCTGTTAAGTCCCACTCCCCTTTAAAACACCCCCAAACATATAATCCTGTCCCCCTTTGCCAACCCAGGCCAGTTTCAGAATATGGCAGTCAGGGATACAATCTTTCAGAAAAGCAGAAGTCTGCGGCTCAGCATTCCCAGTCACAGTTTAGCATTCCAGTAGTCTCACACTAATCCGTGCTCCGTTAGACAGGTCCCCCCAATTCCATCAGCTCTCCTGCTATATTGTCCAGGCATGTTTCCCAGCAGGTCTCCTCTTTCTTACTCCCGCTCTTAATCCAAAACTTCCTTACACACCAGATTTCATGGCAGATGGGGTGGGAGAGTGTTCTACATCCTTTCAAACCACATGGCTGCTACCCTCATGGCTGGCTCAGGACACATGCTGAATCCTCAGAGAAGCAGATGTACATCCTCCTTCATTACTGGCAACATGGCAGAAAATATCTTTCAGGCAGCCCTTATTTTAAATCCTCACCCAGAGCTTCTTATGTGACCTCATACTCCACACTATACATTCTGAAAGTCTCACAGACTTTTTACCCAGGTGGCAGCACAGCTTCCCTTCAGGAAAGACTTGCCATAGTTATGCAAAGTACCTCAAATGCCTTATTGGCTGCTCTCCCTTCTCCCATCCCCCCACCACGGACTGTGGGGGTTATGCTTTATATCAGGGTCTCCTTGCTTTGTGCCCTGTTTCACTTCTACAAAGCTCATACTCTTCTCCCTTGCAACACTGGCTTTAGCATCCCTAAAACAGCCAGATAACCCTTGTTCTTTCCCTCAACAGGTATCTAGCATGTGTTAGTTAGTGCAATGTAAATAGAGCCATCTACTGAAATCTCCAAGTAATTACTCTCCAAAGAAGGTTTATTTTAAAATAGTAAACATATGAAAACTTATAATTGACATCTCACTGTTTAAAGAAAAAAACAATTTCACATATACATTCACATACATACTAAAATGTACAATATTCAAAACAAACAGTAAAAATACAAGTAGTCTTCTTTGCACTGTTCCAGAATGCATGGATTTCAGTTGCCATGATCTATTTCAATAATACCAATCCTCCAACAACACAGTTCAACTCTCATTTACCATGGTATATTGACAGTCAGTAGTTGAACACAGTACAAATATTATTGTTAGCTCTTCAGTACATAAATTACTATATAATAACAAATGTACATTATCAACAATCAATCGCATCAGTTTTTTCAGTCTTTTGGTGACTGGTCACTGAGCTTCTATTCAGTTCACATGCAGAGAGCAAAGCATGTGTTTGTGTTGTTTGTTCTCTAGCAATATGCACACATGATATTTAACAAGAATGTATAATGAAGGAGGGAACTACTTAATAAAGATGAAAATTCAAGAAAGAAATTAAAAGTAATAATACTGAAAGTGAAATTCAAATCCGAGGTGAATGAAGTTATGAAAGAAATAGCTAACCATGGGAATGCCAATACTGCCACTGAAGAGGTTATACAGATTAAGCTAGGCATCACATAAATAAGGAATCTGGTTGTAACAACCAATCTGCTTCAGACTGATGTCTTATATCTTCATTAGGGATTGACTGCCAATATACCAAAACAGTGGATGTTATGTCTGGCAAAATTATCACACATCCTTATGCTGACCTTTAGTTTCCAAGATCTGTGACTATGATTGCTGGTTCTAGTATTGAATATTACCACCAACAGTGAAACAATTTGTGGGTTCAAAGTATGAAATTTATGTTCCTCTTTATCCACATTTCCCAGTGAACCCCCTGACCCTAACAATGTTTACCACTTCCTACTTTCCATTTTCACAGATAGAGGTACACTATGATATACCTACAATCTAATATGTTTTCTCGGTAAACTGTACCACAGAAAATGGCCCACAAACCATTCTCACCCTGGATAATATGCATTCTGTAACACTGTGAAAAACAAACATAAAAGGACTAAAGATAAACAGTATATCCAATCTGTTTTAAACCCATGATCTTGTTTCCATGAGTTCCCCTGACAGGTTTTATGTAGATTTGGTACTGGACTGCATGAACTAGTACCCATTCTTATATTCCAAAGTTGTTAAAAGATTGACAAGCCAAACTTTTAGAACTCACCTTGACCTTTTTACAAGATCAATCTATCCTTTCTTCCTGAACAGATGCTACATGATTCTTTTGGTTATTTTTATAAGCCTGCATGTCCTTTTTTAAAAAAAACTTCCCCCAAGGATATACTTACTGATTTTAGAGAGAGAGGGAACACTGATGTGAGAAACAATCATCTACCAGTTGCCTCCTTGTGAGGCAGGAAATAGTCAGGAAGGACACTCCAGAGGCCCCGCAGGGCTAAGGTAAAAAACATCCATACATGACAAAGAGCCCCTAAGACTGGTTGTTCCTGTTTTCTGGGATAACTCTGAATCATGGAATGCGCCTGCACACTACCCCTGATTCATTATAATAGCATTATAATGAATTAACATTGTGGGACTCCCTTCTCCAGTAGCCAATCAAGAAAATCCTGGGAAACCACACTTGCGCAGTAGCTTTAAAATGTAACTCCTTGTACCTGCGCAATAGAAGTCCGCCAAAGACTAGCCAGGAAGCTTCCGCCCTATAAGAAGAGAATCCCTCTAGCCCGCGTGGTCAATCTCTGCTCAGGGTTGGCCCACTCCCATGTCCTGTGGAGTGTACTATCGCTTAATAAATCTTCCCTCTTTCTTTATGCTATAAACTCTGTGTGTTCCATTCAATTCTTTGTCCTTGATCACTAAAAACCTGATTACCCCTGCACACCTGTGACACTTGTATGTGCACCAGCTGGGGATGGAACCTACAACCTAGTTATGTGTCCCAACCAGGGATTGAACCACAACCTTTTGGTGTATGGAGACAATGGTCCAATCAATTGAGCCACCTGGCCAGGGTGATACTTTCGTTTTTGAAATTCTCTTTTCCTACTAGCCACTGGGCTAGAACTAAAGGCACTACTTCTCTGAGCACATCTTTCCCATTTATACTGTGAACCACAGAGCAGACCTAATGGAACATTATAAAGGTATGTTTGGTCTGAATTGTCCCACTCCTTTTAATACCTTTTCCTTTTTTTTCTCAGAGACTGAAGGCCTTTTGTTCCTTGGCTTCTTCACAATCTGTTTTCAAAATAGGATCTGCTCTGAATAACTTGTCCCCTAGTGCTAGGATGGTAAATAAATTTTCATTTGCATTCCAACTCTAAATTATTAGTGGTAGCTAACTGAAATGCTCTATAAAAAAGATTGTGGGAATGCATACACTTGTTTTTAGTTGTGGGGGAAAAGATTGGTCTCCTATAAGAATGAGAATAGGGGAGTTCCGGCCAAGATGGAGGCATAGGCAGTCACATAGTGCCTCCTCGCGCAACCAAAACTAAGGACAACAAAAATTGAGAAACAAGAACACAACCAGAACAGAGGGAAATGAACTGAATGGAAGTCAGGCTCCAGTACATCCAGACCAGTAAGGAGCGGCGGAGTCGGAGGCCTCCGGAGCGGGTTCGAGGGGTCCCGGCGGGAAGAAACATTGGCCGGCGGGCGAGGGCACGCAGGGCGCAGACGGCAGTGGACGGACCGGTGGCGGACCCTGGGCGTCGGAGGAGACTGGCAGACCCAGTGAGGGGTGCAAGGCAGCAGGCTGTCCGCAGCCACACATTCGTGAGCAAACGCAGCGAAAATGGGCAGCGCCAGCGCTGCCACGTTTCAAAGCTTAAGAGCCCCATCTGGGAGCTGAACCGGGAGACTCTCTCAGCCTCACAGGAAACTTCTCGGGGAAACCCACAGGGTCCCAGAAAGTGCACAAGCCCACCGCCCGGGAGCAAGCACAGGAAGGGCCCAATTTGCTTGGGGGAGGCAGTGGACGGGACGCAAGTCCTGGAGAGAGCGGAGCTGGCGTCATTGTTCCCTCTCAGACCCCGCCCCCACATACAACGTCACAACCCAGCGACTGGGGTGCCCCGCCCTGGTGAACACCTAAGGCTCCGCCACCCTTACGAAACAGCTGCAAGCAAACCAAAGGAAAATAAAAAAAAATGGCTCAAACAGATTTGAAAGCCCCAGAACCAATTTTTTTTAAGTGACCAAGAGATAGCCGAACTATCAGATGCACAGTTCAAAGTACTGGTGATCAGGAAACTCACAGAATTGGTTGAGTTTGGTCATAAATTAGATGAACAAATGCCACTACAATAAGAGAAATGAAGGAAAACGTGTTGTATTCAAACTGCGAGCAAGGGAGTCTCCAAACACTGAGAACAGTTTGATGTTAATTTTATTGGCCAAGTTTAACCTGCGCAGGGGCGAGCTTCCCAAATGAGACCGTGGTCTCGCAGCTACGCAGAGCTGCCAAAATGGAAGTCGCGCCTGGCTTACAGACTACTGGGTTTTTATAAGAGCAGGCAAGCAAGCT
>PVIA01018209.1:0-13461 GCA_004024845.1 Tonatia bakeri
TGAGAAACACAACTCACTTCAGGGAAATGGAGGGTAACTGCAAACCGAACCTCCTGCAGCCAGCAGCCCGTTCCTCCCCTAGACTGGCTGCTTGATTTCTCCTCCTTCCCAGCCCTTCTGCTCCACTCCCCTGGTCAGTCTCCTCTTTGCTTCCTGCTCTTCCTCTGCACAAACATACAGGCTTCAGGTGCTTCCTCAGCTCGACTTCGGGTGCTCTTCCCCTGTCCCCTCAGTGACCTGTTGCTCTGACCGCTATTTGAACTTTATCTGTAGCCTGGACCCTCCCCGGAGCTCTGAACTTTCATAACCCTCTCAGCCTCTCCACTGAGCAAGTTCATGGGCATCTCACACAGAACTGGCCACAGGAAACACTTGACCTCCCTGCTCTCCAACCAGTCCTGCCTCCAGGTCACGGGGATGATCCCATTCCCCTCCCCCTCCTTCAATGAATGGCCTCAGCCTTCAGCCCAGGGCTCCTGCAGAGTCGTGGGGTCATCTAAAGCAAGTTTCTCCTTAGTTTTGCTCATCCATCCCACGGACTTGACCTCCAAAACATGCAGAAGTAGCCCTGCCCCCACCACAGATGAAGCCAGGCCACTGGGACTGGTTTCCCAGTCACAGCCGCTAACCGATCCTCTCATCCTCAGTCCTGATTCACCTCTACAATCAGACTGTTTTTAAAACTACACCTTGGTTATTTTTCTCCAGCACCTCTGCCCCCAACACCGTCACCACCCACAGGACAGCTATGCTGAGGTACCCTCGCCACTGGCTCTCCCAGCGTTCCCGGGGGTCCCCAGGCAGTACAGATCTCAGTCGGGAGTTCTGTATCTGCTCTCCCTACTCTGCCCTGGTCAGTTGTGAGCTTCGTGACAGTGGACCCTCCAGGGGAGTGTCCAGTCTTGTGTTCCCTTGTGACCTGGGGACATCACAATACTGAACACAGAGTTCTTCACAACACATATTGTTAAATGAATAAATTGATCAAAACTCCCTCTGCTTGTTGATTCCCTCTGACCTTGATGTTCAGCCTACATCTGAGAGAAAGATCACCCTTCCCTCATTCATCCGTGCTCACTGTCACAGGACCACGGTATTGCATTGTAAATATTTCGTCTCCTCACTGCCTACACACGTTTGGCAGTGGGGAGAGCTGCTTCAAGAACTGGGAGTGGAGGGGACATTGCCTGGGACAGGGTGAAAATGCCAGTTGGGAAGGGCAGGCTCCTCTGACAGGAGCAGTCGAATACACACTTGAAACACAGAAAGACAGACGCTCCTTTGGAAAGAAGAGTTATCTCTTTATCCCTTAGAGCTAGGGAGTAGAAAACCCCTTCTCATAAACTGAGAAGAGAAACCCAGCACTTTGAGAAATCAGCTTTGGCCACAAAGTCACAGTTGATCCTGGGTGTGGCAGCCCTGTTTCTGACACCTCCTGTGTCCTCACTCACCAGCTGCCCTCAGAGCCCAATCTGCCTGCTCCCCCAGCTCCACCCCGGAAAGCTTCAAGTTTATTTGTAAATTCTGTAAGAGACGAAAGGAATCATTTATTTGTACAAATACACTCTGAGCAGCAAACCAGTAAGAGTGGCTAATGTGCAGGGCTCAGCCTTTACACCAAATCACAGCCCAAAGTCAGTCAGCAGAGACAGGAAACAGAAAGCAAGGAGAAATCGACCCTGAGAGCAAGTTTGCAGGGAAGTTAACCCGGATCCTGGGGGAGGGGACTCTGATGCTCCACATCCCACATTTCTCTGACTCTCCCCCAAACACTCACAGGATCACCCACGTTCCTCTACCTGGAAAATCTGCGTCCTGCTCCGGTTTCTGATTTTGAGAGCTGAGCTAAGTGAGGACACTGAGGACCAGGAAGAGGAGAGAGGAAGTGAGGGGAGGAGCTGTCCACACTGACTCAAGCGAGAGGGCTCTGCACAGAAAGTAGGCTTTACAACAAGGGCTGTGCTGGAGACAAAGAAGGCCGTCCCATGCTGTCAACAGGGTCAGCCCAGCAGGAGGCTTAAACCCGAGCAAGCGTTTATGCAGTCAGTACGGGCCCCCTGAGTGTGTGAGACAAACAGGGGCCGACAGCAAGGGAAAGATGAACATCAATGAAGTCGTGGTGGGGTATTGCACCCCACTGGCATCAACAACGGGTCTTTCAGACAGAAATTCCACAGGGAAACAGCGGCCTTTCATGATACACTGGACCCCATGAATGTAATGAATGTATCCAGAGCGCCTCACCCGAGAGCAACAGAACACACAGCTTTTTCCAAAGCACATGGTACATTTTCTTGGACAGCCCACATTTTGGAACTCAAAGCAAGTCTTAATAAATTTAAGATAATTGCAATCATAACAAAAATCTTCTCTGACTGCCCTAGTTTGAAACTAGAAGTCAAGAACAAGAAAAAAACACCGGAAAAGCATGCAAATACACGGAGACTGAATAACAGGCTACTAAACAATAAATGGGTTAACGATGGGATTAAGGAAGAAATCAAACAATACCCCGAGACAAATGCAAGTGAAGACACAACAACCCAAAATTTATGGGACACAGCAAGAGCAGTTCTAACACGAAAATTCACAGTGTCACAGGCCCACCTCCAGAAGCAAGAAAAATCTCGACACTCTCTGGACAGCCCGCCAGCACCCTCCTTTCAGCCTGGAACCCCCTCAGAGCTCCTCCAGGTCAACTTCAGCCCACCATTTCCTCACTCTGATTTTTCCCGCATGGAGGACCCTGGTCCCACACTGTCCACTCTCTTGGATGTGCTGACCCCTCTCAAATGTCCAAATAAACTGCAGGGAGTCATCTTGAAAACCGCAGAGGAAAAGTCAGGCACTGATTCAGAATGAGACAGCATCAACACCTGAAATAATTACTTAAGAAGAAATGCTTTTCTTACGATAACACACATATGTGACTTGCACTGTGCAAAAAAGATATGTGAACAATGGCCATAGTTCATACCCTTTTAAAAATGTGAAGTGTGCCCTGGCTGGTGTGGCTCAGTGGACTGAGCACCGGCCTGCAACCAAAAAGTCACCGGTTCGACTCCCAGTCAGGGCACATCCCTGGGCTGCCAGCCTGGTGTTCCACTGGGGGAGATCAGGAGGCACCTACACACTGATGTTTCTCTCCCTCTCTCCTTCCCTTCCCTTCTCTCTAAAAGTAAATAAATAAAAAAATCTTTTTTAAAGAAGATACATGCACCCCTATGTTCACTGCAGCTTTATTCACAGTAGCCAAGACATGGAAACAACCGAAGTGCCCTCTGACATCTGACTGGACAAGGACACTGTGGCACATGCACTCGATGGGACACGCTCAGCCACGGGAAGGGTGGAATCCTTCCATTTGCAACAACGTGCATGGATCTTGAGAGAATCGTGCCAAGCAAAATGAGTCAGAGGCAAAAGGACAAAAAGCTTATAATTTCACTCAAACGTGGGATATCAAACAGTGAGCAAAAAGAGAACAAACTAGAAAAACAGACAAACAAATCCTCACAGATACGACAATTTGGTGGTTACCAGAGGAGACATGGTGGGGGGGGGGGGGCGGAGAAGAGAGAAAAGGGCAATGGAAGAGGACTTGACTTTGGGCGGTGAACATACAATTGAATATGCAGAACACGTGAGGGGCTAAGACGCTGACTCAGAGCTGAGGCCTCAGACCCAGAGCAGGACATGCTGACGATTTTCTGCAGCACGACCTCTTGTGGAGCCCTTCGCTGACTCCAAATCCCAGTTTGGGAAGAATCTTAGAAAATCCACATGCTTTTTAGGAGGAAGAACTTCAGCACTGTTGGTGTTGGTGTAGGCACTCTGTTTTTCACGTTTATTTATAAACGTAGAGGAGACTGCTCTTATTGTTTTCTTTTTTTTAAAGATTGATTTATTTGCTTATTTTTAGACAGGGGAGAAGGGAGGGAGAAAGAGAGGAAGAGAAACATGAACAGGTACTTGCCTGTCACATGCCCCTACCGGGGACCTGGCCCACAACCCAGGCATGTGCCCTGACTGGGAATCGAACTGGTGACCTGCTGGTTCACACAGTTCGGTGTAAGGTCCACCAAACCACACCAGACAGGGCAAGACTGCTCTTTTAAACACACATGTTGGTTTGAAACCTCCCAGGAGTAATCTGAAACCAGGCTTCCCATGGTGTGGGGAAAGACCCTGGATAGCAGCAGACCAAGGCAGATGGGGAGGTGGCTGGTTAATGAGCCAGGGAATTACAAGGCTTGTCGTGGGTGGTCCCCAAGACAAATATTTTGTGCACCTGCCAGATCTGAAAAGTGTATATAGATCCCTTGGCTGGGCTGAGTCACCTGCACCATCCAGATGGTCTCAAGAACATGTCACTCTCTCAAGGCTGTGTCCCTGATGCAGCTCTTGGGAAGCTGCCACATTCTGAGGTTGGGTTGAGGGGGCAGGGAGCCTGGGTCTACCTTTCAGGTCAGCTGGAGGTGACATTCTCCCCATGACTTCCCCAGTGTAACAGACACGGTGGATTCACCACTCCACACCCAGAGCCAAAGGGTCACAAGTCTTGGTGGAAGAAACAGGTCTCCTTTCCCGAGAGACAGTGGGGGACACAGGGGAATGATTTCCAAAGCTCGACCTCTCCCAGGGGAGGCTCCGCCCCCGCCCACACCCACCGTCCTGGCAGCTCCACCCTGAGCCCCTCTGTGCGTCGGCCCACCCATCAGTCACATCCCAGGTCAAGCTCATCCCATTTCAACTCCTCTGCTCAACACAGTTCGACAATTTAGCATTTAGAAAGAAGGGCCCAGGCTGAGACCCTTGTCCCATCTGTCACCCGTACTCCACCCCTCCTGACTGCCCTTACATCTTCACATGCCCGTCTTCTTTGGCAGTGGACCCCGAGAGGGCAGCAAGGGGCTTCACGAGCTGGGAAGTGGCCTGTTCAGTGGCTGCTCTCGCAGATGCCACAGCAACACTGCAGTCCCGCGTGAGAGAGAACACAGGTAAGACAGCAATTCCCAAACTCAAGAACAACCTTCTACACTCAGAACCCCATGACCCGAACCACTGACCCCCTAGGCAGGGGCTTGGATCCCTCAGGGTGCTGACTTGTATCCTCATGATTTAGTGAACGGGACGCACTAGCACACTCATCAGGCATGAACATAAAGTTTTCTGCTTAGACAATGACAGAGTTCAGCTCTCAGGAGAAATGTTTCCGGTGTCAGAAGCACTGGAGGGGATTTTTTAAAAAATACAACAATAAAGATCAGGCTGTGTCTGAAAGAGAACCAACTATGGGTATGGCTCAGATGGATCATTCCCTCTAATGAGGTACTTGGGGGAGAATCAAGTGCAGGAGTTTCCTACAGGCGGTGGACACAGGGTATGCAAGTGACAAGGGACACTGCTGGTAACAGTGAGGAAATGACACCCTAACCCTAAGGGGGTGAAGGAGAGCTGGAATCCAGAAGTGGGGTTGGATAGAGGAGGTATAACCCTGGCTTCGGGTTGCAGCAGGTCAGAGATGACCTTACAAATACCCCTACCTCACTTTCCTACCCCCAATAGGCCTCCTGCTCGGACTTCCCCCTGGCAGGAGCCCAGCAAGACTCAGAGACCCAGGGGACCCGCTGATGTGGACAGACAGGACAGGGGCCTCCAGGTCGGGGCCCCTCTCACTCAGTGCTGTTCTTGCCACATGTTCACGTGCAGCGCAGTGTTTGCAGACCAGCTGTAAGCAGGACGCGCTTGGCAGGAGGCCCACCAGGTGAGTGCAGCCACTGCCAAGAGGAAACCGACATGCCACTGACCAGTGAGCGCACGTGAGCACTGGCTCTGCCTCCCTTCTCTGAGAGAGAGAGAATTTTGGTGTTGGGGTTTTTTTAAAGATTTTATTTATTTACTTTTAGAGAGAGGGGAAGGGAGGGAGAAAGAGAGGGAGAGAAACATCAATGTGTGGTTGCCCCTCACTCACTCCCCACTGGGGACCTGGCCTGCAATGTCAGGCCAGACATGTGCCCCGACTGGGAATCGAACTGGCGACCCTTTGGGCCACTGAGCCACACCAGTAAGGGCTGAGAGAGAGAATTTTGGAATGTGAATCCCCCATCTCCTTCACTTGCTACACATAAATAAGACCACCTTGTGACAACCATTTCTCATCATTGAACAGAACTCCCCAAGGGAGAACCCTCTGAGTTCAGTAACAACGTGGCCCATGTAGGTCAGCCTCCTGGGGCACAGAGCTGGGGTGAGGGGGGCAAAGTGTGGATCTGCAGAGGCAAAGGAAAAATAGTTAGCACAGAATGTATTTTTAAGTTACAGTCAGGGGCGTTTTACTTTAGAATGGTAAATTAATAAGAAAAGAGAGAAAAGCAATAAGAGGATTTAGCACCTTCCAGTCCGCCAAGGACCACAACTGTCTTGCTGGAGAGGACCGCTGCTTCCCTGACCGCAGGCTCGTAGATGTGGATGGAGAAAATGAGCACCACCAGAGGGGCTGACACGCGGCACACACAGGCTTTTTGTTTGATTTTCCTAAATTCAGTTTTTGAACTCTATGCAGTGTATTCTGGCCTGATGTCCCCATTTAGTCATTCTTTAACTGTGTTGACACTGCAGGGACAGAGGAATGAGTTGGGAGGATGCTCTGGTGAGCTGTCACTGCACAACAAACCAGCCCAAGGCTTAGTGGTTTGAAACAACAGCATTTATTTTTCTCATGGATCTACAAACTGGGCAGGATGCATTGGGGATGACCCATCTTTACTATCTGCGGTTTCCTCTGAGGTGGCTCTGCTGGCAGCTGGAGAGCCCACTGCCCTGTGGCCACACCTGCACGGCTGGCAGGTGGTATCACTGGAAGATGGAAGAGCAGGCAGGGGATGGGGCCAGGATTCCAGTCCTCTTCCTGGGGCCTCTCAATGGGCAACGTGGGCTTCCTCACAGCATGGGGACCACCTTCTGAGGGTGCATAACCCAGAGGGCAAGGCGGCACTGTCCCTGTCTAACTTCAGAAGTCAGGCTAGCCATTATTTGTCAAAGCAGTCACAGAGTCCATGGAATTTCAAGGTGGGAACACCGTCCCCATAACTCAACAGAAGGAACAATGGTGCAGAATACAAGAAGCAGAGCTGGGGTAGCAGATATCATTACAGCCATCTTTGGAAAATACAGTCTACCACATTGACAAATCACAGTAATTAAGGAGAAAAAATAAAATTTGCATCAGTCCCAGAACCTATGCCATATATTTGAAGGCATACCCAAAATCTGTTTGAAAATACCTTGAAATATGTTTTCTTCACCTTCTTCCCTTACAGTTTTCATATTCCTCCTTTATGGATTCCATTTGCTCCTCCATTTTTCGCTTTGATATTTCTTGTCTATCATATTTCTCTTTTACCTCTTCTTCCTTAGCTGCTCTTTCAGCAGCAATTTTGTTCAGTGCCTCTTCCACACATTTCCACTTCTTCACCGAGTACCTGTAGTTGGGATCCGAAAAGTGAGCCCCTCCGTTCTCCCGCACCACCGCCTCGATCAGCCCCACCAGCTCCCGCACTTGAGCTTCCTTCTCAGCCTCGTCTGCACTTCTGTTGTTGAAGGCACAGCAGCGATTCCCACTCTCCCTCATAATGGATTTTAGGCATTCGTCTGCGTTTTCTAAAAAGCTACTCAGCTCCTGACCTTTCCATTCCTCTTTGCGAGTGAACAAGACGATCATGTGCTTCATGGCCCGCTTCCCAAAGATGGCCTTGATCAATTCTACCGTTCTTCGTTCCTCCTGCGTGAAGCAGCCCGGCAGTACAACCAGGATGATAGCATGAGACCCAGGGCTGGAGAAGCGGACACACTGGCTGATTTCCCTACAGGTGGTCGATAGTGCCTTCTTGGTATCAAAGAGCCCTGGGGTGTCCATCACGAGAAGCTTCCTCCCCTCCCAGGCCCTCTCTTCTTTCTGACAGCTCTTGGTAACAGACACGGGAGCAATTCTAGAATCAAATACTCCTTTCCCAGGGATGGTGTTCGCTGTCGCACTTTTCCCACATCCAGTTTTTCCCACCAGAACGATCCTCAGAGTGTTGTCCCGAAGGCCGGCCATGCTGGTTCAAGAGGCTCTAGGTGCAGGTTCCTGCAAGACACTGAGGAGGGGAAGGAGATAGGGAGGGGTCAACTTAAGCAAATGGAGAACATTCCAACTTTCTGCCTCTCGTTGAAAATTTGTGCTAGTCTATTATTCATACTGATCCCAGTGACAACAGAGAGATGGCATGGGTCAATTGCTACAGAGGAAATAGAGCTTTCCCACAAAGGAGGGCCAGATCCAGGTCCAGCCTCCCCCCAGGGGGGCGCACCTACACCTTACAGCTCTGCTCTCCCAGGGCTCCCTGGGCTGTCCCTGATCACACACAAAAGAAGGAACAGTTTCTGTCCTTTCTGGGAATCAAGTGTATTGTTGATCCCAAAGGCTAACCAAGATTTCACCAATAAATAAAGCTACAGATGTCTCTCATTTGGAAATAGTAATACAAAGTCTTAAATATATTATTACATACTTTAAAAAGTACACACCATAATTAAGAGGGATTTACTTCAGGAATACTAGGATGGTTCAACGTGAAAAAATTCTTACAGCACATCTCGTTAATAGATGAAGAAGAAAACTACCTGGATGCTGAAAAGACATTTGACCGGATTCAACACTGACTCATGGTTAAAACATTTCATAAAAATGAAATTAATAAATATTTCCCTAAAGTTAAAATAACAGATTATAAAGGTGATTTGGACAAAGAAAAAAGAAACTTACTCAGCACTACCAAGAAAAGGAATAAGGAGGGAGGACTAGCTGTACCAGGAGTCAAACACGCAGTTTCTGTAATTACAGCTGTACGGGGCTGGTGCACGGACAGAGAGAACAGGGAAACACATTCAGAAATAGGCCAAATTATTCCTACTGTATTCATTTATATTCCATTCATTACAATGCTACTGTAGATTCAACAAGGCCGCATCTCACATCAGCGGGGAGACCAGTGGGCAATAGAGCAACTCTGGGCGCACGGTGACCACACAGGAGCGAGGGAACTGCCTCCACTGCCTCACGCCACTCAGGTTCAGTTATGTTCCAGGTTTACATGGAAAAGCGAACCCATGGACATAAGAGAAACAACGTGGACAGGTTCTTTGTAACCTGGGGGTATGGGAAATATTTCTAAGGTTTGACACAGAGTAAGGAGATGGACTAATAAATTTGATAACAAAAAACTCACACGCATAATGTGAGACAAGAAACACCAGAGACACTAGAAAAATGTCAAACTATGGAAAAAGCATTTTCCAACTTACATCAAGGGGGTGAATTTCCCTATTACACAAAGAACATTGAAAAGCACAGAAACGTTCAAAAACTTGACAGAAAATGGAGTAAGAGATGGGAATGGACATTCAGAGAAAATGTGCCTTGACTATATCAAAAGACAGCAGCATACACTCATAATAGAGAAAAATAAATCAAAACACAAAAATAATATAACTAAATAAAATTATTTAAAATTACACTTGTATTTCTGAGGTGAGATGCTGTTTGTCCCCTCCAGGTCTGGCAGAACTGCAGGCCTGTGCTGAGAGTCAGCAGGAGGGGGTGGGGGCAGCAGGTCCTCCCCTGCACGGCTGGTGAGGAGGGAACCACAGTCCTAGCCCAAGGAGGAGAAACCAGCAGTACCTTGTAGAGTCCACGGGCATTTTCCCTTCTGTTACCAATCCCCCATTTCAGCTTTTACCCCTGAACTACACTGACCATTATTAAAAGAAAAATCATGCATAAAGCTATTGATTGCATCATTTGTAAGACCAAAAACCAAAACCTATCATCTGACCACTGGTAGACGAAGGTTGAATGAACTAAGGTGTGCTCACACCGGGAAGGACGGAGCAGCTGTGAAAAGGACTGAGAAGTGTCTCTCTGCACCAGAGCAGGGAGACCGCCAGGGTGTCTAACCGCAAGTGAGAAAAGTAATGTGGAGTTTACCTACCATCTCTCCAGTAAGGGGGATGTGAACGTCACCTATAAACTATAACAGGTACGTTATTCACACATATGAAAAGGGGACAGCAGGATAATTTGAAAACTAAACCGACACAAGAGTTCCTTGTGTGGGTACGGGAGAGACAGGGTGGGGGGACAGGGACAGGGGCTCCAAGTCAGGTGTCCTGGGTGCATGTAGATTTCATAGGTTTGATCTTGAAAGCAGGAAGGTAGTTTACCTAATTACACACCAAAAATTTATACTTTAAAATACTAATGTCAAAAGCAAATGAAACAAACAAGTCTAATGGTATTTTGTGAGGTGGATGAACTGCGTAAGGAACTGGTCCAAGAGACTTAGAAATGCAGTCATTTCATTGTTCATCTCCAGTAAGTTCTACATACAAAAAAAAATCACCAAAAATGCAAAACCTGAAAAAAAGATCTCCAATTGTTCTGAAAAATCCTCATCTTAGTTGCTTGTGTGTGTGTGTGTGTGTGTGTGTGTGTGTGTGTGTGTGTAGTGTGAAGCCTACTGGAAAGGCACAAAGACAGGAATGAGCCTGGTGACAATGGGCCCCTCAACCCCCAGCTCTGGCCTTCAGAGGCCATTTCCCACCAAAGGTCAGGGCTCTGAGGAGAAAGCACCGATTCCAGAGCCGGGCAGGTCACGTGTGTGGGGGGCCCACACGCCCTCGTCAGCCAGAGGATCTGGGTGTGCTCACCACTCACTGGGATCTCATCACAGGGACTGGGGGTCACTTCAGCAGAATCCAACTGGACCCGGATGGGACAATTAGAGCACCAATAATAATTCCGGTGAATTGAAATGTATCAGGAATGTTGAAATCCATGGGGCCATAGCAACGCCTTCTTAAAAGTGGCCCGTCACTCCCTCAGGCGTCTGCTGGAAAGCATCTCCCTGCTTTGCACGTCGACACACAAAGGGGAGGAGTCAGGCATTCATCTGTGTCTCTCATGCACCTGCTCCTCATGGCAATGAGAGAGAGCTTGAGGGGAGCGTTTCTTTCCCAGGATTATTCCACCCAATACGTGAGGAAGGGATGACAGCATTTGAGGGTCATCACTTGTGATCCTTAACGAGACTAAGGCAGCCATTAGTGTCAGTTAATGTCACAGACAGACTGACAACCAGATGTCATGTGCCTTCCCATGGGAGTTTACAGCTGCACCTGTGAAGTGCTCCCATCAAAATAAGCCCGCCTTGAACTTGACCAAGCCTCTCCTTAGCCAGAAATTCACAAGGATATTAGAATGGGAGGAGCAGGAGAGCTGACACCTTTGATGGAACTGACAGAACACACACTGCATGATTCTGCTAGACAGGAGACCCCCTTTTCTTACCCAGAGAAATCTCCCAGACAGCAACAGGGAAGGTGGAAACCGACATATTAAATTACAGTTAAGAGATATGAACAATTGTGATTTATGGATCTTATTTAGATCCTAGTTCAAACAACTTTTAAAATTATGAGAAAATCAGCAAAATTTGAATGCAGGTGGTAACTGTTTTTTAAAAATTCTAGTTGCTGCCCTGACTGGTGTGGCTCAGTGGATGGAGCACCAGCCTGCAAACCAAAGGGTCGCTGGTTTGATTCCCAGTCAGGGCACATGCCTGGGTTGTGGGCCAGGTCCCCAGTAGGGTGTGTGAGAGGCAACCACACATTGATGATTCTCTCCCTCTCTCCCTCCCTTCCCCTCTCTTTAAAAATAAATAAAACCTTTTAAAAAATGCACTTTCTTTAGAAAAAATTGTAGTTGCTTTTTGAAGTCTGTGGATGGCAATATTTTTCAATGTTTTCAAATATTCACTGGTAAACAGAAGCAACGTCTGACACCTGCTTCAAAACACTGGGGGGCGGGGAGGGACTAGCGAGTCTACGGATGAAACCAGACTGTCACCAGAGGATGACTGTTGAAGCTTGGTGCAGGCCGAGGTTTCCTTTACTCTTCCCTTTATCAGGAAACAGTTAAAATTCCCACAACTAAAAATTTGGTCTGGGTGTAGGATCACCACTACTGAGCACTCTATAGCAAGCACGCAGATAAATATTTTTGCATTATCTCGTTTATTCCCCAAAAAGAGCTGACAAGGAAACTCATTTTATTATTCTGACTTTTTATCTTCACCTAAGGATATTGTCATTGATTTTAGAGAGAAAAGAGAGAAGAGGGGAGAGAAATGTACATGTGAGAGAGAAACATTGATTGGTTGCATCTGTAGCCGTGTGTGGGAGCCACCTAAGGTCCCGTGTAGGGACCCATGGACAAAGGTCATGTGAGAGGTACGAGGGACAGAGTGTGCAGGAGGGGGCAGAAGTGGGTTTACAGTGGTGAGTAAAAAACAATAATTGATGAATAATGGTACGAGATTAACCTCTATTTTGCATACTCACAAAAAAGTAAACCTACTTTTGCCCACCCGTGTGTGTGTGTGTGTGTGTGATCAGCCATGAGAATCAGAAGGTCATCTTTCCACCTGCAGATAGACCTGGACAACATTTGCTAAGTGAAGTTACTCAGACCCAGTAATAAACACTGTTTGGTATCACTCTCAATGCAGGATTTTAAAAACCCAAACTCTCAGAGAAGAGAGCAGTCTGGTCATTAGCAGGGACATGCAGGTGGGGAATGGGGGACGGTGGTCACACTGCACAACGGCCACTTAGCAATGAATTAGTTCTGGGAACCAAATGCTCCAGGGAGTCTCAGTGAGTCTGGCCCTGTCACATCTTGTTCCTGACCTTCCCCGGGCCCAGGTCCCGCACCCCCATAACCCTGGAGCAGCCTCCTCCCTCTGCACCAAACCTGTCTGTTTCCTCACCTTCCTCAGGTCTCCTGGCCCCCTGGCGGGACACACCTGCAGAGGGGCTGGGGCCGCTCTGGGTGAGAGTGCCCTCCCCTCCCTGCGGCCCTGTGCTGGACATTCGGAAAAGCCTTCCTTTCTGTTGAGAATCCAGATCCCTGCCCAGGGTGTTCCTGGCAGACAGAATCGCCTTTGTGGCAGCGGCCCAAGGAAGGCGGCTCAGGAGAGGGCATTTTATAGGAAAATGCCTAGCAAGCAAAAGCAGTTAAGACTCGTGGTCAAGGCTAGAAGTGAAAACAGGTCTCAGAACCTTACATGCTCTTGTCCTCTGAGGTTACTGCCCCTGGGGGACAAGCTGTTGGTGTCACAGGGACTTTCAGAGAACACCACCATGGACCACAGTGTAAATTCCCAGGGGAAACTCAGCAGCCCCACTCCTTCAGTTAGGAGTGTTCCTGTCTCTTTAAGTTGTCACCCCAAGACCCACCCCCACCCCACCCCTGGGCTTCCTGCTCTCTAAGATCTGAGAGGCAGGACACTTCCCCTGGTACCGGGAGGAACAGCCTGCTGCACGCAAACCGGAGGGCAGCAGTTGGTCTGGGGCTTC